>SJYO01026388.1:68220136-68364382 GCA_006410555.1 Capra ibex
AGTGAAAATTAAAAAAGAAGAAAAAGAGAAAATTCTAGAACTTCTATAAAACGTTAAAGTGATATTATGTAGATCATTAATTAAATAAAAAACACACATAGAAAGAACCCTAAACAACAAAGGTCTTTTAACTCTTAATCACAGAAAGTATTTTTAGACCCTTTAAGGATCGAGAAACTTTTAAAGGAGAGAGAGTAAAAAAAAAAAGGAAAGACGAAAACTTTAAGGACAATCTACATCCAATGAGGGAGAATAACATATCGAAAGAGAATATGGAGAGAGAGTCAAAGTCTTACCTTGAGAGATGATTTAAAACTAATTAAAGAAGTCTACTTAGTAGATCAAGTGCTTAACAGATACGACGAAACAGATTTTACGACCAAGTGGTCACGTCACTCAAAATTTAAGTCTTTTGTAAAAGTGACGATCTTCAGATAAAACTGTTACAGAGTCATAAACGTTAATAAAAACAAGTGAGTGACATGACCACTTGGTCGTAAAATCTGTTTCGTCGTATCTGTTAAGTACTTGATCTACTAAGTAGACTTCTTTAATTATTTTTAAGTCGTCTCTCAAAGTAAGACTTTGGCTCTCTCTCCATATTCTCTTTCGATATGTTATTCTCCCACGTTGGATGTAGATTGTCCTTAAAGTTTTCGTCTTTCCTTTTTTTTACTCTCTCTCCTTTAAAAGTTTCTCGATTCTTAGAGGGTCTAAAAATACTTTCTGTGATTAAGAGTTAAAAGACCTTTGTTGTTTAGGGTTCTTTCTATGTGTGTTTTTTATTTAATTAATGATCTACATAATATCACTTTAACGTTTTATAGAAGTTCTAGAATTTTCTCTTTTTCTTCTTTTTTAATTTTCACTGATAACTATGTTATGCCCGATAGACATTACCTTTCTGTTAGTTTAACTGTTGTCTGAAGTTTAATCAAAATTTTTAAGACTCGGTAGTAGAGAAGTTTATACTGAAGAAGGAATAAAAGAAAGTGGAGAAGGAAACCCTAAGGTCCCTTTACACCCCATTTGAAGTGACACAGACGGTACAGAGAATGAGAAAGAAGACATAAAAAAGTGGGAAACCTGAAAACCATGGAGTAAGGTCTATTAAAGAAAAATAAATGGAAGGTCCAATGATTAAGAGAGAAGTCGGTACATACTGGACGATAATCTACGTACATAACTTAGAGATTAAAATCAATGAGTCAAAATGTCAGTATCCAATAAGGTATATAGTTCACATATATTAAAGATGAAGATGTAACTTAAAGGTAGAAAAAAATCGAGGAATTTACACGATTCATATCGATAAAAATTAAGGACGGACTATCAAGATTTTAGATTTTGTCATTCTAAATTTTACCATCAATGATCGATGTAAACCGAGGACTCGTGAACTTTATACCGTTCAGACTAAACCCTAGGACATTGACATTTTACGTACGACCTAAAACTTCTGAACCATGTTTTTTACAGGTCATAGGGTATTCTTAAAATATAACTAAAATATAAATATAACTAATGTACGACTTTATCAAACTTTATCGTTAAACCCAATTTATTTTTGAACTCAATTTTATATGATTCAATTTTAAATTTTTTCATTGCAGCTAACAAAGTAAAACGAAAAATTACACCAATGATCTTTTAAACTTTAATGTACGTACTAAGTGCAAACACCAAACGTAAGATGAAGATAGTCTCGTGACTAGATCTGGAAGACACACAAAAGACGAAGACAATAGAATAGATGTTTCGTACTCCGTGAACCAACGACATTTAGTTCCTCAATCTATAAAAACCGCTACGTCTTGGAAACTTCGACCTAACGTTAGACAGACTCCTGACCAAACGGACGTCAACTGGAAATGAGGATCTAACGTCAGGAAGTCGTAGAGATGGGTTTCTCGTCCTTCGTATGGTCCCAGGGATGGAAACCGTCCGGGACCTGAAGTTATACACAAACGAGATGGGGCACTTCAACAGGTTTCGGACGTATTCGGTGGTTCTCTCTTTACAACGAAGATCCTAATTTTTTGACGACTACGGTAATAATATAGTTATGACAATGTTAAACTTTCGACGGTTCTAATCCTGACATTTTGATGAGTCCTTTAGTGGTGTTAGTCTTCAGTGTTGACTGAAACACTTGAGGTCTTGGTGTTACACGTCCGTACGTCCGCTACCAAAAGTACTTACCTACGGTACACGGTGTTCGAGACGAGAGTTATGACGTTCCGGTCATTGGTCTCGGGTCGTCGAGACGATGATGAGGACGTCTTCGTGGTTTTCAGAAGCGTTGACCCGAACGGTCGTCCTCGTCGTCTTTGAACCGCAAACACGAGGTTAAGCCAGTCCAACCTAACTTTCACTTTCACTATCACCCAACGGTAAGGGAAGAGGTCTCCTAGAAGGGTTGGGTCCCTAGTTTGGGTCCAGAGGACGTGAAATGGAAGACTCGGTGGTCCCTTCGGGCGTAGATACGTCTGTTAAAGAGACTTCCGTCTTTCTAGTCAACACTGAAGTTCGAACCAAAGACCTTAGTACGACGGACCAAATTTTGGACATAAAAATACTGGACCTCATAAAGGGGTACGAGAGAGTTTGAAGATCAAGAGACAGTCATTTTATCCATATGACTATCATGGATGAAATTTTGTTACAACACCTCCCTGAAGGGACCGCCAGGTCTCCAACTCTGAAATGGAAGGTTACGTCCCCCACGTTCAAGTCAGGGACCAACATTTCGATTCTAGGGTACACGGAACACCGGTTTTTAAGTTTTACATTTTATCTTTGTTATAACATTGTTTAAGTTATTCTTGAAATTTTTACCAGACGTACTTTTATCTCGAATTTTTTGACGACACCCCGAGTTTATTTTATTCCGGAAATTATCCCAGAGTGTTATTCATGAATCTTTTAAAATTGACAAGTAGTATCCCTACTGTTTCTAGATCAACGATTGGGAGTAATATAACGGAACCGTTCAGAGAATTTAAGACTCAGGACTAGAGAAACGAAAAGTCTACTCCCGGAACAGAATGAATGTACGAGATATTCTACTCAAAGACTCGATTTTTAGAGATCTAGGTACTGACCTCTTTCGTTTCGTGACTTTTTTCGACAATCGGATGATTCCTTAATCCAACCTCTCGGACCGCAGATCGATCTGTAACATTAAAAATTAAAGAAAAAAGGTGTGTTTCAGAATATTAAAATCACGATCTACGATTAATTCTCTTTATACTACTACGTTGATTGTGGCCCTTCGTACAAATTTGTCCTGAGGTACTGAAGTCAACGATTTTATTTCTTTTCGTGGTCTCCCGTGGACTCAATTTCTCACTCTACCTTGTCAAGTCGAGTCAAGTCAAGTCAGCGAGTCAGCACAGGCTGAGACGCTGGGGTACTTAACGTCGTGTGGTCCGGAGGGACAGGTAGTGGTTGAGGGCCTCAAGTGAGTGTGAGCGCAGGTAGCTCAGACACTACGGTAGGTCGGTAGAGTAGGAACCAGCAGGGGAAGAGGAGGACGGGTGTTAGGGAGGGTCGTAGTCTCAGAAAAGGTTACTCAGTTGAGAAGTTTACTCCACCGGTTTCATGACATCAAAGTCGAAATCGTAGTAAGGAAGGTTTCTTGTGGGTCTTGACTAGAGGAAATTTTACCTGACCAACCTAGAGGAACGTCAGGTTCCCTGAGAGTTCTCAGAAGAAGTTGTGATGTCAAGTTTTCGTAGTTAAGAAGCCCCGAGTCAAAAGAAATATCAGGTTGAGAGTGTAGGTGTGTACTGGTGACCTTTTTGGCATCGAAACTGATCTACCTGGAAACAACCGTTTCATTACAGAGACGAAAACTTATACGACAGATCCAACCAGTATTGAAAAGAAAGTTCCTCGTTCGTAGAAAATTAAAGTACCGACGGTAGTGGTAGACGTCACTAAAACCTCGGGGGGTTTTATTTCAGACTGTGACAAAGGTGACAAAGGGGTAGATAAACGGTACTTCACTACCCTGATCTACGGTACTAGAATCAAAAGACTTACAACTCGAGATTCGGTTGAAAAAGTGAGAACAGAAGTTGAAAGTAATTCTCCAAGAAATCAGGAAGTAAAAGACGGTATTCCCACCACAGTAGACGTATAGACTCCACCTTTTTTCGATTCCATTTGTAACCGTCAGGAAATCTTCCACTTTCTTTCACTCTCGTTCTCCGGACCACCGCTTTCATCATCCTAAAATCAGAAAGTACTTTTAGCACACTTTTTACAACAAATTAAAGTAAAAGTCGAAGGACCTGCACGTACTGTACCCTCCTACCAACACATCCATATTCATATATTCGAAATTCATATTTCGAATTTCGCGGGGTAATGATTTTTGTTTGTCGTTTTTGTTTTCAGAAGTAGAAAACGACCCCTAAGAATACGATAAACCGACAGAGATCTACAGTCCGTAAACCACTTGATCTTTTACATGAACAAAAGTCACAAACAGTCGTAAGGTCCGGAAAGGTACTGAGTCCCCCTCCTTGGGGCCCCCATTTGATGGGACCACCGTCAGATGTGTACCACTGAAATCAGGAGTTCTTTTTGTCTCCAAGTTTCTTTTAGTGTGATCTGATATTATTTGGACCCACTACCTATTTCTACCCATGACTTTATATTGGCTTTTTCATTCTTTATATTAGGTGACTTTAACATGGTGGATTTACTTGGTAAAGATTGAGAGTGTCTTTACTACGAAAAATTTTTAATCTTTATGTTCGTTGAAGTCTATTACCGGAGTACTTACAAGTCAAGTGTCTCGAGTATCTACTAGTAGGATACAGACAATGACACTATTCCCAAATATAAGACCGGATATCAGAGGGGGGGGAGGGGCTCAAAATTGTAGTCAAGTTCCGTTGTTATTTTTTTCTAGAAATACGTTCACAGGAAAATGTTATGTCATTTGACGGGATACCAAGTCNTTTGGACCCACTACCTATTTCTACCCATGACTTTATATTGGCTTTTTCATTCTTTATATTAGGTGACTTTAACATGGTGGATTTACTTGGTAAAGATTGAGAGTGTCTTTACTACGAAAAATTTTTAATCTTTATGTTCGTTGAAGTCTAATACCGGAGTCCTTACAAGTCAAGTGTCTCGAGTATCTACTAGTAGGATACAGACAATGACACTATTCCCAAATATAAGACCGGATATCAGAGGGGGGGGAGGGGCTCAAAATTGTAGTCAAGTTCCGTTGTTATTTTTTTCTAGAAATACGTTTACAGGAAAATGTTATGTCATTTGACGGGATACCAAGTCTTTATTACTTTTCGACCCTTTATTTTGGAGAGTATCTTTTGTTTTCTAAAGGTAATTGACGACGGAAGGCAGAAATAGTTCCGTGATGTACTCGTCTTTGAACCCTTCAGAGTGATCGACATTAACATCGAGACTGGGTACCTGTAAGTTTTTTGACTATGGATATGTCATGTGATCGATGAAGGTACTTTGCTTCCCGAATTTAAGTTAATTTTTTTAGAAAAGCCATTGGTCCTTGATAGTTTTCTTCGTACCTACGAAAGGTAATCCTGAACTATCATCTGAATGAACTTTCACTTTCAACGAGTTAGGACAGGTTGAGAAACGCTGGGGTACCTGATATGTACCTTAAGAGGTCAAGTCTTATGACCTCACCCATCGGTAAGGGATCACTAATTATTTACTACCCCACTACACATCGTAAACTCGACTAAAGATCGAGAACTCACAATGAGACGCGTTGTACTCTATACGAGTAACCAAAACGGACCTCGTTAGGAGGAAGTCCCTTGTGGACTCAAGACACGGTCGGACCTCACCCACGTTCAACTCCCAGACAGGAGAACGTCTCGACCATATTCACATTTTTTCATAATAAAAATTCAAATGAACAGTCATGAGCATAGTTTGGTCTCGTACTGAAGTGTGGAATAAACTTTAGGTCCAAATCCTGAAACTCCCGAAGGGAACACCGAGTCGTCATTTCCTAGGTGGACGATTACGTCCTCTGAACCCAAGGCAGGGACCCAGTCTTCCTAGGGGACGTTTTCCTTTACCGTTAGGTGAGTTCGAGGAACGGACCCTTTAGGGTACCTGTCTCCTCGGGCCACCAGATATCAGGTACCCCAACATTTTCTCAGTCTGTGTATAATAACTGATTTGTTCTTGTTGTTGTTATCCGGAAGTTTCACCCCCTACCTTTGAATTCTCTATTAAAAGAAATAGAGTATGACCCCATGTACTTTACCAATCATGTTACGACTTACTGTTGACAATTTTTAGTCTCCTATTCAAACACGTAGTGGAATCTCTTAGGTAAACCAGTGTTAACATACCATATTCGTATAATTAAATACGAAAAAATTTTCTTTACAAATAAATACACTGACGTAGCCCAGAATCAACACCGTACGTCCTAGAAAGCAACGCCACGCACCCAAAGAGAGATCAACACCATGTACCCGAATCAATAGGGTACTGTACACCTAGAATCAAGGGGATAGTCTCTGACTTGGATACAGGGGACGTAACCTTCTAGATACCAATTGGTGACCTAGTGGTCTCTTCAGGGACTAAATACAAATATACTTTTGTTTAGATTCATAACAACAAGTTAGTGGTTCAGTACAGGCTGAGAAGTGTCAGGGTACTTAACGTCACACGGTCCGAAGGGACAGGAAGTGACAGAGGTCCTCAAACGGGTTTAAGTACAGGTAACTCAACCACTACGATAGATCATATAATACTTCATTTTGCGTCTTGACATAACTGGAAAAAAAAGTGACTTTTGTACCTTGAAGTTTCTTAAAATACAGAACGTCTTCCGAAGAAACCCGACCCGAAGGACCAGAATTCTATTCTTTCGTTGACGAACGAGTACAAGGTGGTGTTTACCATAAAATCCTCTTTGTAGACTTTAAAAACAAATCGTTAAAGTAAACTGTAGGTTCTTTCGGTTTTGTGTTTCTCTTTTGAAAAGCAAATACTCACACTAAACTCGAAATATATGGAAGGAAGAAATTGGAGTTTATAACGAAAGGTAAGGGTTTGGGTTCATCTTTTAAGTCTCTTTCGTACTAAATCATTATGACTTTTTGTGTCCCGACAGGTATTTAAATCAGGAACAATACGGACACATTGAACTTGTTCCCTAAATCATAGGGTCAGGGAGTCGTTATTTCTTTACGTAAAATTTTATCTCTTTATTTTTTGGGTAACATAAACGGAACACGCCGACAACCTGTCTAGTTTGGTCCGTCGTATACACTTCAAATTTACGACATTTTTCTCTATCTTAGGTGAAAAACTGTTTACTCTTTACGACTCTTTTGACCTATAAGTATACGTTTTCTTATTTCCACCTGAGGTGTGGTATATGTTTTTAATTGAGTTTTCACTTAGTTTCTGGATTTACATCTGGACTTTACTATTTTTGAGAATCTTATTTTGTCCTATTTACGAAGTAGTGATTAGTGACTCCCTTTACGTTTAGCACTGAAACCTGAACTTTATTAAAAAGAACCGATACTGTAGTCTCCGTTTCTATACTTTTCATTTTTTTTTTGTGTTGAACCTGAAGTACTTTTTTTAAAAAAAATTTTCATACAGTTTTTTCTGTCATAGGTCTCATTTTTCCGTTGGGTGTTCTACCCTCCTTTATAACGTTTAGTATATAGACTCTTCCCTAATCATAGGTCTTATACATTTCTTGAGGATGTTGAGTGGTTGTTTTTCTGTTTGTTGAACTAATTTTTTACCCGTTTCCTGAACTTATCTAATAAGAGGTTTCTTCTATATGTTTACCGGTTATGCGTGTCCTCTTCTACGAGTTGTAGTGATTAGTGACTCCCTTTACGTTTAGTTTTCGTGTTACTCAATGGTGGAGTGAGTAGTCTTGCTGAGGTTCACAACCACCCTTATATGTTACCATGTCGGTGACACCTTTTGTCGTACCATCAAGGAGTTTTTTTTTCTTTTTCTTCTTAATATATACTAAGTCGTTGAGGTGAAGACCCATACATTGGGTTTCTTTACTTTCGTCCCAGAACTTCTCTATAAACATGTAGCACAAGTATCGTCACAATAAGGTGTTATCGATTTTGTACTTCGTTGGACATAGATAGTTTTCTACTTTTCTATTCGTTTAGTCGACACATGTAAGTCGGAAAATTTTTCCATTTGAAACGGTACACGATAATGTACGTACTTGGAACTCCTGTAATACGATTTACTTTATTCTGTCAGTGTTCATATGGGTGTGTGTCTGTGAGTGTCATGTCACACTAGGGTGAAACGACAACAAGTCTCCGAGTCAGTACAGGTTGAGAAACACTGGGGTACCTGACCTCGTGTGGTCCGAAGGGACAGGAAGTGGTAGAGGATCTCGAAAGAGTTTGAGTACAGGTAACTCAGTCACTACGGTAGGTTGGTAGAGTAGGAGAGAGTAGGGGAAGAGTAGGAGAGAGTAGGGGAAGAGTAGGACGGAAGTTAGAAAGGGTCGTTGTACCAGAAAAGGTTACTCAATCGAGAATCGTTGTCTACCGGTTTCATAACTAAAGTGAATTTACTCCTTTAAACCTCATCAGTTTTAATATTTCTGTCTTTCGCATTACTACCCTGAAGGGACCACCAGGTCACCAATTCTTAGACGGACGGTTACGTCCCTCTGTGTCCAAGCTAGGGACCAGATCATTCTAGAGTGTACGACATCTTCTTGACTCGGACCCATGGTGTTGATGACTCGGACACGAGGTCTTGTTCGTTTCGGTGGCGTCACTCTTGGGGTTCGTGGTTTTGGTCTCTCGTCGAGAGTCAGCGGCGTCGACCTCTTTCGGGCGTTTGTCGTTGCTTGTGGATCGTGTCGGTTTTGTCTTTTATTTAATTTTATCTAGGTAATTTTTTTCTTTCACATTACCACCAACGGTCCTCGACCTCCTCGTCTCTTACCCCTCAATGACTAATTATTCGTATCTTAAAGTCAAAATGTTCTATTTATAATTACACCTACCTGCCATGTTGTCATACTTACATAAATCATGGTGACTTGACATGAGAAAGTTTAATTCTACCATGTAAAATACATATAAAATGAGTCAATATTTTCTCTCTCACTCTCTCTTGGGTTTCTGATCTTAGGTGGGGGACTTCGATGAAATTATTCCCAACTTTCGTCCGAAGAGTACTCGTTAAGATTAAAGTCCGAACACAAGAACTGACGACAAAACAGACGTCCAAGACACCAAGCACTGAGTAGTCCAACGGGGGTGACGGTTCAAAACAAAACAAGGAACCAATGCCTGAAAAAGGATTAGGACCAGGTACCTTTGATCTTTAAGTATGGGTCCGGGGATCCTCCTCAGTCTCGTTCTTCCTTGGAGGTGGTTATGAAAGGGAGGGGGCTTTACGACTCTTGGGTCTAGACGACCCACACCCCACAACAGTTCGGGACCCGAGTCGGAACGACGGAGTAGGAGAGTTTTTGCGGTAATCCAACCTGACGCGGAAGAGAGTAAAATATCTATGTCTGCGACTTCCGTGTCTTCAATACACAAAATAAGTACACAAGAAGACAAACGGTACGGAGGGGACTGAGAACCGACCACTTGAGAAGGACGGGGGAGGAATGGAGGGTCGAGGGACAGCGGAGGGGGTCCCCGGGGGGTCAAACTCCAGGGGAGGACTTACGAGAACACTTCATCAAAGAGTGAAAGGCGGGGTCACAAACGGAGACGGAGGTCTCTACATAACTCTCTAATTCTCGACGCGTGTACACTGCACATCTGAGGCGTTTATGTACTCACTTGCCCACGTACTTACTTATTTATTGCAAAATTCTATGGTTCAGGGGTCTACTCTTTAGGTGAGACCGAATACTCAGGGACCCTGAAGAATGGGTAAGAGGGAGAAGTGTCGATAATTATAATTGTCGGAACCGGGGTAGGGTCGACCATTCTCAAGTTTATAGTGACTCTGTTATAAATCTTTGAATAAATCTGGTACGACCGAGGTCGGGTTGGTTGGGAAAACTCCAACAACGACTCGGAGTATTGAGGTACTACCTCGTCCTAGAACACTTCTTTGTATGTTGAACACATCCCTATCCAGTCAATTTCGTCGGGCAGACAACCGCTAACAAAAGTCGGAAGGGTGTTGAGTAAAGTATGATTAATTAGGAGACACGAGAAAAACAACAACAAGTCAACGGTCACAGACTAAGAAGTACTGGGGTATGGGGTACCTTACGTCGTACGGTCCGAAGGGACAGGAAGTGGTGGAGTACCTCAGACGGGTTCAAGTACAGGTGACTTAGTCACTACGGTAGGTTGGTAGAGTAGGAGACAGTAGGAGAAGAAAAAGAAGACGGAAGTTAGAAAGGGTCGTAGAAAGGGTTCTAGAAAGGGTTACTCAGTCAAGAAACGTAGTCCACCGGTTTCATAACCTCGAAGTCGAAGTCGTAGTCAGGAAGGTTACTTATAAGTCCTGACTAAAGGAAATCCTACCTGACCAATCTAGAGGAACGTCAGGTTCCCTGAGAGTTCTCAGAAGAGGTTGTGGTGTCAAGTTTTCGTAGTTCCTCGGTACCTGAGGAAGACTGGAGTTTAAGCCTGGTAAGATGATCTTCCACAATAGTGGACATAGTACTGACGTGGAGACAGTCCTGTTTTCCGACTACTAGACTGTCGATACCCTGACCCTACGTTCCAGTGGAGTCAGACGATCTTCCAGTGTGTCTCGGTAAAGGTTCATCAGGGACTTCTCGAACGAGTACCGTAGAGATACTAAAACAACCCTATGTTACACAACTATAAACAGGACGGATTCACTGGCGACAGGTGAGGGACTTCGTCCTGTCCCAGTGTCTGACCAAGTAAGTAGAACGAATGACCGAAAGCGACACACGGTCCGAGACACCAGTTCTATAATAACTGTATTGCAGGACTAGAAATTGCGTATGTCCACTCACCCCGGGGATTAGGGTCTAGAGATACTAATGTCCACATTGTTCTTTCCCTTTGTACCCCCCTCCCTTTGCCACATTTTGTAGCGAAGGAATCTCTTCGGACGAGACTAAAGGGGGTCGTAGCAACTTAGAGGGTCAATGTTCGGAGATATAGTGGAAACATGATCTGTACCTGAGGTACCCATCCCTGACACAGACAGAGTGAGTCGTTACATAAAGGTCGTGAGTCGTGTCACCACTCGTTTTGTATCCACGAATTACATACGAACAACTTACTTACTTGTCAGTACCTTCCGAAATATCTCCACCACCGTGACTCCACCCAGAACTGTTTAGTCCCCCTAAGTGGTCCCTTCTTCACTTACCTATTAAAACATTTTGTTTATGTACAATAATTTAAATACTGAGAGGAGTGATCGTGTCCCTTTTAGGTACTACAACTGTTCATCAAAACTACCGTCCTACTTCGGATCCGTCCGATCCCCACTCTTTTCATAAACGCTACGAAGGAAAGTTGTGTAAACCTTTTGGTCAGAGTATTACTCTTACTCCGAACCACCTGTTCCTCAGGGACCCTATCTGCTCGGGGTCGGCGGTGGGAGAAGAGAGACGGGGTCACTTGTCAACCCTGAAACTTCTTTATACTCTTTCTGACGAGAAGGAAACCAATCATAAAGAATGAAATGGAAGGAGATGAAAGACTAACCCTACTTAAATACCCGTGAATTGTCGACCAGATTCAATCCTTAGTGCTGAGTAAGTTGTTTGTAAATCACTTGTAGGAACCGTAACTTCTACGACACACCCTCGGCGTCGTCTTTCATGTCCTACATGCTTGGTGTCCGAGATAGAAGTACCTCGAATAAAAATCATTTATTTATTGTACCTATTGTAGTTGTTGATCTCACGTCAGTCTTGGAACAACTTTAGTGTAGCCTTCCCGTCTTTACGACGTATCGCTTCCCTCTGGACCTCACCTTTAACCTCCCAGTCTCTACACTACCCCGTCCACAAGACCACCCTCACTTCTGTGTTTTGGTCCACCGTGCCTCCCAGACCCCTTCCCGAACATTGTCGACGCGGTCCTTTCACTACCTTCCACTCCAACCTTTTCCTGTCGTCACGGTATGCACGTACGTACGTACGAGACAACGAAGTCCGTACAGACTGAGAAACGCTGGGGCACCTGGCATCGGGAGGTCCGAGGAGACAGGTACCCTAAGAGGTCCGTTCTTGTGACCTCACCCAACGGTACGGGAGGAGGTCCCCTAGAAAGGTTGCGTCGCTAGTTTGGACGTAGAGAATGAAGAGGACGTGACCCTCCGTCCAAGAAATGGTGATCGTGGACCTTGGGGATGGAACCTCTTGTGACTTTTCGTCTAGATTTTCAAAGGTTTCCACTTTATAGAAGGTCTCCGTCGGGAGATCCTTCACCATCCCGTCCCTAAATTCGACCACGAACTAGTCTGAGGTTTTCGTACACATTTACGTGTATATAATTATGGACACATATGACTCCGTTCCCCGAAGGGACCCCCGAGTCACCATTTCTTGGCCGGACGTTACGTCCTTTGAGTCCAAACTAGGAACCCAGAACTTCTAGGGGACCTCTTCCTTTCCCTTACCGATGGATGAGGTCATAAGAACGAACTCTTTAGGGTACCTGTCCCCTCGGAACATCCGATATCAGGTACCCCATCGTTTCTTAGTCTGTGTTGATCACTGATTTGTTCTTGTGTGACTCCGTACGGAATTTGATGAATTGATTCATAGAAACTTAATCCTCCTTTGACCGTCTTAAAAGTCCTTGAGAGTTACAGTCGATCTAACTACTTCATTTTAAAAGGAATTAAAGATTACGTTCTCCGGGTGTCGGGTAACCAGACTCGTCTTCCTCCCAGAACCCAAAAAGAGTCCGTCGTCGTGTTCTTTAAATTCACTTTTTGTAACGTCTCGGTTGAGAACCAAACGAACATGTCAAATTTCAAGTCTAATAATAATAATAATAATAAAACCCCCCGTAACCCTCTCCTTTTCCTTACCTTATCAAGCGAGAGACATCCTCACTCCCTCGTTGTCCCTTCTTTCCCGGAGGATAGGTCCCAGGACTCACGAACAACTCGATGAAATACCCGTAGGACCTAATCTGATCTGGGGACTACTCTTGATCGACGCCTGACTTAAGGGTCACCATCTTAACAAAGACTATCTTTTGTTAAAGGTCCGAGATTTTACTGCACGTTTACCTGGAACCTTACCTTGGACAAACATTCACCTCCAATATTGTTATTGCTAAAACCTAAGTTTATTTTTAAAATACAAAATTAATTAAAAAAATTAAAAATAAAATTAGCCTCCGATTAATGTTATAATATCACCCAAAACGGTATGTAACTGTACTTAGTCGGTACCTACCTGTATACAAGGGTTAGGACTTGGGGGGAGGGTGAAGGGAGGAGTAGGGTAGGGAGACCCAGTAGGGTCACGTGGTCGGAACTCGTGGGACAGAGCACGTAACTTGGACCTGACCGCTAGACAAAGTGTATACTATTATATGTACAAAGTTACGATAAGAGAGTTTAATAGGATGGGAGCGGAAGAGGGTGTCTCAGGTTTTCTGACAAGATATGTAGACACAGAGAAAACGACAGAGCGTATATCCCAGTAGCAATGATAGAAAGATTTAAGGTATATATACAAGATCATATCACATAACCTAAGTTTATTTTTAAAATTTAGAACTACTCTATAAATATTTGTTTTTAATTCCAACCGTTCTTATAAGTTATTTACTCATACAGATTACTACTTTTCCACCACTGAATTGACCCAACTCTCATTCCTATTTAGTCACGTTTAAAGATCGAGGTTTTGTTCAATCTACTTTTGGACAGTGGTGGACTTTACCGAGGAAAGGACGACTTACAAAAGACTACAAGAAACGTGATCCATTCGAAGCAAACAGGACTATATCACGGAGGATGTATGAAGTGGAAGGTATATCGCTCAACCCACCATTGTTTAATTAAGGACGATATAAGTCCACCCCGTCACCTTCTTGTGGTCACAGTCTTCTCTGCATAACCAAGGAAAAGACAGAACCAGTGATAACGACCCCCTGGAACCTGTTCAGTGAACTGAAAACGTTCAGTTCAAACGAGTAGACCTATACTTTATTCCCCTACCTCGTTCCGAAGAAGTACGAGACTTCAATCTAGGGTGCATATTCCGATTCAAAATATCATTTCGAAGAGATTCCTACTAAATATTACAATAACAAGTCACTCACTATAAAAAGTAGAGATATAACAGTAGTCTTTATCCAGTACCAACTAAAAAAATTTAAATAAATAAAAAGTAACCCCCTAATGACGAAATGTTATAACACAACATATACTACATACCAGAGACGGTATGTAGTTGTTCAGTGACGACTAAAAATTTCAGACCCAAAACTTTTCTAAATATGACAAGTTTTAACGAAAATTTTTCAGTGAACTTACCGTCACCAATAAGTTATTGTTAACATTAAAAGACAAAAGAAACACAAAGGAAAGAAAAAATTATATTTAAATAAATGAAATTAACCTCCAATTAATGAAATGTTACAACATATCCAAAACGGTATGTAGTTGTACTTAGACGGTACCCATATGTGCACAAGGGGGAAGGACTTGGGGCGAGGCAAGAAGGAGGGGGGAGGGGTATGGTAGGGAGACCCAGTAGGGTCACGTGGTCGAGGTTCGTAGGTCCTAGTACGTAGCTTGGACCTGACCGTTAAGTAAAGTATATACTATAATATGTACAAAGTTACGGTAAGAGGGTTTAGTAGGGTGAGAGAGGGAGAGGGTGTCTCAGGTTTTCTGACACAAAGGAAAGACTATACGTTTATCGGTAAATAAACTAAAGGTCATCTTTTATGTTCTCCTTTACATTCGTGTTTGTAACATAGAACCTTAATTCTTTATGACTACTCATATAATTAATGATAAAAAAAAAAATTTAAAGTTTCAATTCCGAAGACTCCTTCTTTTTACCTGATCTGATAGAGTTCTTCCCTCCTTTATAAAATATGGTAATGTCATACACAAATCTTTATTGATACAACAAAGAGGAACAGTTTAAACTCGACGGTAAGTAAAAATAGTTTGATGAAAGGTAGAAGTCTTTCTTTGTTTGGAACTATAACACTCAAAAATTCAAATGAAAACACGGAAAAAAAAAAAAATTCATTTGTAAAAATGAAGTAAGGTCCGACCTCTCCCTTCGTATTTTCGGGAGAAGAATGTCCCACTGGGGAGACAAGTACACGTTCACCTAAACTTACATATCCACCAGTAGACCCTGATTCACTTTAAAGAGAATACTACACAATCGACACGATTGATAGGTGTTACTCTTGAACCTACTATGTAGGTCTCGTTTTCCTTTTTTTTTTATGGTTTTCGTATGTGAAAAAATCTCAAATCAGTAGTCTTGTTCGGTAACTCTGAAGGTACCTCTCTCACTTAGATCAAATTCCTCCGTTCTAAGACGAGGTCGTGGTGGAAAACACCCCTCTCATGTATCGGCCCCCTTAAACATGGTGTAGACGGAAACTTGACCCGGATCTTCTCACTCCACCTTCGAAGTTTCGGAAAGAGGAAAGGTAGAAAAGGAGGGTGTTGGTATAGAGACGGAGTCTTTCGATCTAAGGACAAACCCGTCGAGTAAGGTACCAGGGGTCAATCAAGATCACAACCTCCAACCGGTCCTTTGACAAAAGTGGTAAAGAATCCACTCCTGTATCTGTACCTTTCTACTTGACCACCCGGGTTCCTGTGCGACCAATCATTTCCTGGAACTTAAACTTGGGTTTAGTGGATTTCAGGTCCCACTTCGAGAGAGACGTACGGACCAATGAAGACTTCCTCTGAGAGTCTTATGGCGGACGTGACCAAACGACGTGAAGGTAATAATTTGAGCGTTGTCTCATAATTGTAGAAAACACTGGACCATCAAATCTTGGTAAGTCTCTGGTACTTTTAGAATGTAAAAACCGGTGTCCCCTTTTTTTTGGGTTGAGTAAGATCTTTTCTCACCCACTACACAGTTCTATACAGTTGGTTAACCACGAAGAGTCTTCACCCGGTCACCGACCCGACAAACGTCCTCTGACCATCTGCCACTCGGACCCGGTAGTCGGTACCGCCCCGGCCTTCCCCTGCCCCCTCGTCCCTCAATTGTAATACCCTGTGCTCGTGTATGAAGGAACCCGTAGTGTCACTCTCCTCACCTGGCTATTCCCGTCAGAGAGGAGGTCGAGGGACCGAACCCCGGACTCAGACGACGGACCTTCGAAGACGGACTCCAAGACCGAACCTACCAACCGGTGTACATCCCTCTCAGTCCCTAATGAGTGTCGTCGACGCACTCCGGGTCACCCGGAGGATTCACCGAAAGATTCGTCTCCCGAGGATCCCACTAGGACCGACCGGAACGGACCGGTTCAGGGACGTCAAACGTTCGGAACTAGAGGTAGAGACGGGAGACAGAACTCTCTGACAAAAAGTTGTCTGAGAAAACCGATTTATACCAAAGACAACAAACGTCAACTATTCGGTTGACTACGTCGGTCCTTCTTCACCTTAGTCCTAATCTTAACCCAGACAGTCTATGGGCAACGAATAAGGAGACATGGGTTTTTTCCCTATCCTTAGACTCACTGACGGTTTAGAATAGCAAATTCGGAAGAACCCTTTATCCGAATGTTCATCTAGTCACCAATTTATTTAGTTATTCACTAGTGTGTGTATATAAGTAGGTGTGTGTATACGTGTATGTACAAGTGTATGTACAAAATTAACTAACCGTTCAAAAGTACTTTACAACAACTTCGAGATACTACGACTGTAAAGATCTCCTCCCCTCGTCTGTATTGTAAGTGACCCACTGACACTCGTGTCCTCTATTACCCACCTGATGTCTTCACTACATAAGCAACTCTTATCTAAACCCTCAGTCTGTCTAAACTAAAGTTTGGATGTCGATGATAATTTATTTGGAAACACAGAAACCTGTTTAATATATAAAAGAAACCTGGAGTCAAAGGAATAGACATTTTACCCCTATTAATATGAGTAAAGTGTCTCTAAGTTTCGTAAGGTCTATTCCGTGGATCGTGTCTTGAACCGTGTCTCACTACCTGCCTACCCTCAATAATAAAAACAAATTTATATAACGGATCAAATCAAGAGTGTCGTGATGACTTAAACAGGAAAGAACTTATTCAAATCCTAAGGACGAACAACCGTATAGGAAAATAGGAGAAAATCTTCCCCTGACACCCTCACCCACTCCTCTCCCACTCTGCCTTCGGTATTCCACTCTTTCTTCGGTATTCTCCGGTATCGAGACTCGTAGGAGAGACTCGAGGACCAGGACCCCTACGACGAACAGAAGCTCTAGGACGGACAGAACACGTCACCCTCGGTACCTGTCCAAGACTCACTGTGGTTAGGTCCCGTCGGGTGAAGTGGTCGTTTCACTACTACCGTTGGTTTAGGGGAATCTTTTGTTCAGTTAATTTCGTGTAAGTGATTACTTCTGGATTGTCGTTAGGTACAACATAAGATAGTGTTCTCCAGTATACGTACTTTTTAGAAACGGGTAGACAAATCATTTATCGTACAAAATTTCTTTACAAGCCAAAAGAACCACCGAGTCGTTGTTTCTGAGACGGACCGTTACGTCCTACGTTGGACGTAGTTGGGTCCCACTAAGGACCCAGCCCTTGAAGGGGACCTCTACCTTTACCGTTGGGTCAGGTCATAATAACGGATCTCTTAAGGTACCTATCTCGGACCACCCGATGTCAAGTACCCCAACGTTTCTCAACCTACACTGACTCACTGATTTGTCGTTGTTCTTCCTTTACAATCTGTGTCAGAATGAGAAGAAAGAGAAAAAGAATCTGTGCAGAGAACCACCGAACATTTTTTACATCAGTCTTAATCGAATATATTAAGAGTGATGTTAAAATTCTCTTTATACAATAAAAAGTAGAGACGAAAGGTCTCTACCTTTAGACCTTAACCTTTCTTAAGGAGGACCTAACACGTGACACCGTTGTTGTTTCGTCCTCTAGTTTGGGTTTAGGAAACGGTAGGTGAAATATAAGTAAGTAAGTAGACCACGACAGACGGTACACGGACCTCGACCCGACCCGTGGTCCCTAGACACAGAACCGACACCCGGGACGGACGTTCCTCGAGTGTGACGAGTCCTTCTCAGAAAGGAAACTCGATGGGACAGGTTCTGGTGTGGTAAAAAAAAAAAAAGGACCGAGATTAATTACTGGGTAAGTATAGGGTTCTGATCTCCTACTTACCGATATAAGTCCAAAGGTCAACTACCGTTAAAAGAAACCTTTGAGTGGTCAAAACCCAGAGGTAAAATTAGACGGGTGTGTGAAGTGACAATTTGACAGTTTTTACTGCACCTTACACCTTTATAAAGAATGTTCCAGGGTTTCCCTACAAAGGCCTCGGTCACTGTGGGACTGAGAGAAGTCAGACCCCTTGTCCGTCCCTCTACGGGGGTTTCAGGTAACGTGTCGGTTAATAACACAACAAAAAACTAAACTCAGACAAAAAAATAAAATAAAATTTTTTAAAATTAACTTCATATCAACTAGACGTCACAGGATAATCAAAGTCCACATGTCGTTTCCCTAAGTCAGTACATAGATAATGTATCCAATAATGTAATATCCCATAATGTACTATAACTTATGTCAGACGGTACGATCTGTCCTTCAAAGAGAACGAGGTCTTCACTCTAACGACCTACTATACCATCAAGACAAAAACCAAAAATTTCCCGAAGGTGTGGCAAGAGGTATTACCAACATGGTTAAATGTGAGGGTGGTCGTCACATTCTTCCAAGGGAAAAAATGTGTGGGAGAGATCGTAAATACTAAACAACTGTGACACTACTACCGGTAAGACTGACAACCCTCCCCATGGAGTAACATCGAAACTAAAAGTAAAGAGATTATTAAGTACTACAACTTGTAAAAGTACACGGATAACAGGTAGACATTCAGAAAAAACTTCTTTATAAATCCAGAAGATGGGGTTAAGAACTAAAAAAAAAAAATATAACTCGATATACTCGACAAACAAATAAAACCTCAACGGAACAAAGGTTTGTAAAAGAGGGTAAGGTATCTAACAGAAAAACATAACAATAACAAAAGAAACGACACGTTTTCGAAAATTCAAATTAATCCAGGGTAAACAAATAAAAACGAAAATAAAGATAATAAGATCCTCCACCTAGGTTACAACGACGGTAAATACGGTTTGTCACAACACGAACGAAAGGAGGTCCTCAAAATATCATAGATCAGAGTGTACATTTGGAAATTAGGTAAAACTCAAATAAAAACATATACCAAAATCTCTTACAAGAATAAAAAGATCATTCTGTTTCAACCACAACCACGAATGGGACCTCTCCTTCTGTCGATGAAGTTGGTTCCGAACGATCGTAGAGTTTCTCCCATCCTGTTTCGATCCAACAAATAAGTCTGATACTTCAGATCAAATTATGTTTAGAAAGTTACGACACGAGGTAATCCTGACCCATTTTAAGGTCTTAATCACGGAACTCCCCTTTCCCGAATCTTTCGGGGACACACCAAACCGATAGCAGATCCGTACCATTATGGTACTTAAGACTCTTCAGACACCTTATATACCTGGTTCTGTGACCACTGGACGTGGACTCGTGTACACCGGTGAACCTAAAAGGAATCAAGTGATAGTGAGGGGTCAAATCAGGTCCCTGGATAGAAGGAAAAGAATGGGAGGTGTTCCGTCTTGGAGGACCTTCATAGTATATAAGACGACGACGACGATTCAGCGAAGTAAGCACAAGCTGAGACACGTTGGGGTATCTGCCGTCGGGTGGTCCGAGGGGGGAGGGACCCTAGGAGGTCCGTTCTTGTGACCTCACCCAACGGTAAAGGAAGAGGTTACGTACTTTCACTTTTAACTTTCACTTCAACGAGTCAGTACAGACTGAGACTCGCTGGGGTACCTGACGTCGGATGGTTCGAGGAGGTAGGTACCCTAAAAGGTCCGTTCTTATGACCTCACCCCACGGTAACGGAAGAGGAGTCCGGTTCAGATAACCTCGGGTTTCGGACGAACAAGAATCCATACTACGATATCTTTGTGAGAGAGGAAAATTTTATGTAACAAGGATGTCGATTAAAAAGATTTCATTATAGGTTTATAAACGAGTGGCCCCTCTTCTGACTGAGAGTGGTATGTCTTGGGAAGAGAGGAAAGTCGGACCATCCTCACATCGGAAATTAGGGGCAAAGTCACGGTTCCACCTCGGAGGGTAAGAGTCCCCACCTCCGACGGAGAGAAAGCACGACAAGACGGACCAAAGGACCAAAGGGACCCTTCAGAAGGTTCACTTTTTGTCAAAGGGGTCATTGACTGTCGGGTGGGTGACCGGGAAGACGGTCTCACTGAACTAGCGAAACACTGAGAACCAAAGAATTTCCACAAAGAAAACCCTATCAGGTTTGGCGAAACTGTGTGCAAGACTGTTTAATCACCAATTTCTCTTGTGAAGGAACCCGATCTTCCTTACTTATAAGTTTGTTCATTCTCTTTTGACAGTTGTATCACCGACGACATCACCCTCTTGCAACTCGTTGACCAAGGAAATCAAGGGGTCGAAACCTTTCTGTCTCGATTAGTAAAGACTGTCTACCTCAGATGGTCAAATTTTATAGGGACTTTTTTATTTTATTTTATTTTATTTTATAGGGACCTAAAAAACTACTAACGGTAAGAATAACCACACTCCGCTATGAGTAACATCAAAACTAGACGTAAAGAGGTTAATAATCACTAGAACTCGTAGAAAAGTACACGGACAACCAGTCGACATACAGAAGAAACCTCTTTACAGATAAACCCAGAAAAACCCAGTAAACATCTCTACACCTACCTACCTCAGACACTATGTCTCACTTCAGTCTTCCTCACTTTGTTTATAGTATATAATTAAGTATATACACCTTAGATGCCATGTCTACTTGGAGAAACGTTTTGTCTTTATCTCTGCGTCTACATCCCTTGTCTACATACCTGCACCGTCCCCCCACCTCCCCTCTCCTCCATCCTACTTAACCCTCTAACTCTAACTATATGTATGTGATGGTACACCTTTTAGTTATTAATCACCCTTGGACGACATATCGTATCCTTTGAGTCAAACCACGAGACTCATCCCCTGGATGAGAAATAAACAAGAATCAGTACAGCTTGCGAAGTGTTGAGATACCTGGCTTCGAGTGGTCCGAGGAGACGGGTACCTTAAAAGGCCCATTCTTATGACCTTACCCAACGGTAAAGGAGGACGTCCCCTAGAAGGGTTAGGTCCCTAGTTTGGGTTCAGAGAACACAGAGGACGTAACCGTCCACACAAGAAATGGTTGACACGGTGGACCCTTCGGGTTCCACTGGAACTTCCCACCCCATAACGTCCCCTCCCTCCCCTATATATATGTATACCGACCAAACGAAGTGACTTATTGTCTTAGATCTTGTCGTAACATTCCGTTGATATGGGGTTAAAAAAATTTTTTTTCATTTTTCTCCTTTTCTTTTCGAAGGATCTCTTCCTCTAAGGTGAGAAGAGACATTGAGTACCCATTGTTGACCCATTAATAAAGATTGTCACTTAACTTAAGGAGGTGGACCGTTAAACCTTAAGCAAAGATTAATACAAAGGAGGACATCTTTACCTGTTTCCGAACGGGTGTACCATTTCCCCCCAGTATGCACACGACGAAATAACAGAATCCTTGTCCCCGACGTCACCTCTTTTCCCGAATGACCGAAAGTATCTTCCCACTTCCCTCTTCATTCGAAATACGAGTTCGGGTCTTCACCTCGAATGTAGGTTAGATACAGTACTGACATCTTGAAGGTCTTAGAGATATTTACACGGGGTCAACAAATCGATCCTGGACAAAAGAGTAGCACTCTTGTGTATTCTTTTTCTCCGATCAGATACATGAACTAAAGACCCGTCGTTTTGCTCCTCCTCTCTCCATCGTCCCCCTATCAACTTGACTCAATCCTTTGACCCCCTCTTATCAGACGTCGTCCCACTCTCTCCAACGAGACAACCCCTACTTCATCGAACTTAGAACCGGTGGAGTTGACTGTTTCTCTATTTTCGTACCCCTCGTTAAACTCCAGAGTCTTTCCTAGGACTAGAACTCGTCCTCTTTCTGGGGTAATCTCAACTATATTCAGAAAAGTCCAGAAATTATGTAAGTATTCGACAATAATCTCAAGTACCGTAGGACTGTAACAGGACGACTTTAGTGTGAAAGAGGACTTACCACCGAAAAAGTAAGGAGTATAAAATGAGACAAGATCAGTTTCCATCAATAAAATATACCTCTCCCTTTTTGACCTCCTTCTTCTTCTTTGTCTAAAGAACCTTGTTCATCTGAAATTTCCACCTCAAATCCCCTGTCTCCGAAAGTTAAATCTACCGTCAGTTGTTGTTTGTTTATTCGTTTTGGTTGATTCTTTCTTCCCTTTTCTTCATTATTTTCTTTTGTGTCTATGCCATAAGGTTATAGTGCACAGAATAGCGTACGTCACTGAAGCATCGGAGGATAAATAAGTTACTCATAACAATTTATGACAGTGCTCCTTCACGTAGGAATCGAGACCTACTTCGTATGTGGTTCATCTGAACCTCCTGGGTCCAGACAATCTCTTCGACTTAATTCATTATTATTCACTTTCTACCTTTAGGTCTCGGTCACGGCACCCCGAGTCTCTTCCACTCTCGATCGAGTCGACCCCGTCATGTCCTTTCCGAACACCCCTTCCTTCGGACTCGTGATCCTGAACTCCTTACTACCCACCCGAAACCAGAACGACCGGACCAACGTCCACCCCACTCTTATCGTTCCTGAACCCGTGTCTTACTCGTCGCGGCCCGAGTTATTCTCCTCTCTCGGACTTCCTCCGGACCGTACCTGACCCTCTTTTAACATGACCCTCCTTCAAGTCTTGGTTCGACACCTCGAAGGACTTGAGAAATACCAGAAGCCCTCAGTAACCGTTGGGACCCGAACAGTCATCTACCGACTTTCATCATGACACACCTAATCTCCACTACTAGACCGGATCCCACTTATGTTTCGGGAGAATCTTAATAGATTCTGTTTTTAGTCGTGGTTTTGTAAGGGGAGAGCGGAAGAGTCAGAATACACACCTTTGGTGTCACAGTCTTTTGACCCGTCCTCAGCAGAGAGTGTGAAGGGAGATACACAAACCACCAACCTCCAGACGTAAATACATAAACACTACAACCTGGGCGTTCTGTCTTCGAAGGGGTGTTTATCGTGTCCTTCACGACGGTTCTCCCCTCAGTGACCGGTCGTCCCGGAGGGGCTGAGTTGGGTCGGAACCAAAGGACAGAGTGAAGAACCAACAACCACCACCACCAAAGTAACGGTTCAGCACAGGTTGAGAACGTTGGGGTACCTGACATCGGACGATCTGAGGAGACAGGTACCCTAAGAGATCCGTTCTTATGACCTCACCCAACGGTAAACCAATCCCCCTTTTTTCTACTGAAAACAGTTTGAGGGACTCTCTACTCCCTCTTAAGTTAACTTGTTACCAACCTTTTGTAACAAACTTTCGAACTTTTGATGACTGGATCTTATCGGAACATGAAATCTTGTATATTTAATAGGGGATTACGACATCATTATTTCTAAAGAGCACCCGGTCGACACAAGTCAGAGTACTCTTCGTAATACTTTCTGAATTTTGTACATTCCATGTCGGAAGAGTTTTCCGGTGAGTATGTGCACTTGGTAATCGTGTTCCAGTCTCGTAGTCCACGCCTTAACATACCCGTCTCTACCTTCGACAACCTCTTCTAAAATGTTGTAGGACTTCTTAGTTATTATTTTTTAGATACTTCCTTGGCGAACCCCCGGAATATAACATAAAACCTTGACATCAAGTGTTGGATAGGTCACACAAACCAAAAGTGTCTTATAATACCACTCTTGTATAAACTGAACTAACCCCAAAGTGACTTTCAAGTATTCCGTGGAAAAGAACATCAAGATCAATGACCAATAAAAAGACCTACTACTTTGTACCCATACTTCTATCTTTTTAAGTCAGTAGACAGACGAAAAACGAATGAAACGTCCCGACTTAAAATTTGACAAGAAAATTTACAACCGTCGTACATCTGACTCTGTACCCTTTACTATTCTCTAAGATTGGTACCAATCACTTTAGACATTCCTTTATTGGTACCTACACAACGGAAGACAGTCACAAATGACATACTGTACCTCTAATCAAAAGAAAATTAATTCTAGTAGTGACACCGGAAGTAAAGAAACTACTTTCGGTCCAATTTAGGTACTGAATGAAGTGTCTACACTTACCCAAGGTTAGAAACAATTATAAACGTATAATGTCTCCAGTCCAAAAAAAGAAAGAAGTACCTTCACCCTAAAAAGGACAACAAAGTACAAATCCTATGAATTTAACAACCGAGACAGTTTTTGACTTGTCTTTATTGTCAATACTAGTGACTAAAAATCCGACTTACCTGAGGACCTGAATCCCATTTTGAAAGGTTGTAGATTGTCTTCCCTAAATAAGAATTTTGTATGGAATCTACTAAGGAAGTCAACCCAGTTTGAGTTGTGTAGACCATACCCAACTTAACACAGGAAATTTTAAGTATACAAATTCGGGATTAGGAGTAATGGAGTTTTATTCTGTTAGAAACTCTCTCTAAGATTTCTCCACTAAATCACTTTTACTCCGGTAATCCAAATCGACAATAGGTTGGACTGACCACAGGCACATCCTTCTCCTTTAAACCTATGTGTTTCTCTGTGGTCCCCACCCGTCTCTCCAGGAGGTACACTCTTGTTCACTCCTCTGTCGGTAGACATTCGGTTCCTCTTTCCGGAGTCCTTTTTGGTTTTACAACTGGAGAACTAGGACCTGTAGATCGGAGTCATCGATACTCTTTTATTACGAGTTAGTAAATTCGATGGGTTAGAAACTATAAAAGGATACCGTCGAGATCGTTTGATTATGTTGTGGGTTTGGGTTTAAATAATGAACGGACAAGTTTCGGTAAGTAAAACACCGTCTCCTTAAATGATGAGTGACTTGTAGTCCGTTACCGTTGGGTGAGGTCATGAGAAACGGACCTTTTAGGATACCCGTCTCCTCGGACCATCCGGCGTCAGGTACCCCAGCGATTCTCAGTCTGTGCTGACTCGATGAAGTGAAAGTGAAAAGTGAAAGTACGTGACCTCTTCCTTTACCGTTGGGTGAGGTCACAAGAACGGACCTCTTAGGGTCCCTATCCCCTCGGACCACCCGACGGCAGATACCCCAGCGTGTCTCAGCCTGTGCTGACTTCGCTGAATCGTCGTCCTCTTGTAGGTGCATTAAGGGGACTTTCTGGACGGGCGGGTGTCGGTCCACCCCGACACGTGATCGACCAGACACCCGTAGGTGTCAGAGTAGGGGCCTGGGTCACTGGTTCCTCCGCTGTCAGGACCTCCCCCTCGAGGTGCTACCACCCCAAAGGTGGACCAGGGACCCTCTGACTCACCTCGTTTCGGAGGGGGTTGGTACATCTCATACAGAGGGTCCACTCTGTGTCAAGTAATGACATAATTCGGACCCTAAACCTTCCAAAGCAAACAAAGAGGACGAATTGAAACAAATAGTACTCGTCATTTCAGAAGTCGGAGGATCAAGTAGACTTTCACATGTAAATCGACGTATAAACCTGAGTATTAAAGTGTAGACTGACTACTAGTCAGAAAGCAAGATGAGAACGTCGAAGGGTGTCCGGACGGGGAGGAAAGGAAAGTATCTCCACGATGTAAATAGAGAGATTTGTTCACTATCGTACTACTACTATTACTACCTCCTCATGACAAGGTCCGTGACTGGATCACGAAAGACATGTAGTTCAGGAAATACTTCATTCCGTTATAATAGTATAATAAGAAAGGTTGTTTCTTTAACTCCACGTCTCAGACTACACAAGTCCAAGTGTGTCGACCATTCACCATGTCGGTTCTAAACTTGAACCATCATACCAAAGGTAACGAAAGAATATTTGAGACTCAATTGTCGGAAAGGTCAAGACAAGGGTCCCATAGGATAGTGAAAAGGGTAGTTCCTAGTGGGAGAAGAAGACTGGCGAAGGTCGGGAAGTAAGGTCAATGTCAGAAGTAACGAAGACGGGAGATTTGTTTAGGACGTAATCAGTGGCAACGAAGGTAACGAGAGACTTAACGAGACAACGGGTAAGAAAAAGAGGGAACCGGGGCGGACAGTCGTAGAACACGTAGGACGACGACGATTCAGCGAAGTCAGCACAGGCTGAGACACGCTGGGGTATCTGCCGTCGGGTGGTCCGAGGGGGCAGGGACCCTAAGAGGTCCGTTCTTGTGACCTCACCCAACGGTACAGGAAGAGGTCACGTACTTTCACTTTTCACTTTCACTTCAGCAAGTCAACACAGGCTGAGAATCACTGGGGTACCTGACGTCGGATGGTCCGAGGAGACAGGTACCCTAAAAGGTCCGTTCTCATGACCTCACCCGTAGGGAGTCTCGGGGTAAGTAAACGGTGGAGAAGACCCTTTGGAAAGAAGTCAGAAGTAAGTCGTGAGGGTATTAGGGAACGGGTGTCTGTGAGTACCTAGTGAATAAACACAGATAAAGAGAGAGANTCATGACCTCACCCGTAGGGAGTCTCGGGGTAAGTAAACGGTGGAGAAGACCCTTTGGAAAGAAGTCAGAAGTAAGTCGTGAGGGTATTAGGGAACGGGTGTCTGTGAGTACCTAGTGAATAAACACAGATAAAGAGAGAGATTTCCTATTCAAGGGACTCACGACTCTGATATATATATATATATATAAACAGAAATCTAGAGGAGACGTTCGTCACCCGTCATATGTGTGTGTGTGTGTGTTAGAAACCCAATGTGAAGAACTAACGTTAATTCTCTTTCCTTTCAAAGGAACTTACGGAACGTGAATTGTTCTCTATTGTTACAATGGGGAGGAGTGAAACCGGTGGTATCAAATCCTAAGGGTCAGGGACACACCCTCACTGAAACAATTGTAGTTTTGTGAAAGGAAGTAGGAGAGAGACGCAAGCAAAGAGACTCGACCTACGATGGTGAAGAGTAGACACAGTACAATCGTTTAACAGGGAAACCAGAAGTATAATCTTGACAAAGAGTAACCCAAAGTTAATAAAGAATCGACACTAAATAACTAATTCTCGTCGGAAAGTAGGACCACCGTGAAAAGTTCGTACACCACTATATCCAAGGTCCCTCAACGTTCCTTTCTCTTCTTATCGTGAGGACGGCGAGAGGAAGGGACGTCCAGAAAACACTTCGGGCTCCGGGAGAAGAGAGCCCCAACCCGTCGTTCAACTTTCCTTTCACCTCAAGTCAGTGAAGACGGTGTTCATAAAGACCCAGTTTACGTCCTGTCTAAACTTTCAACTTGTGTTAACCTAAAAGACTCCTAAAGTCGGTTCTTACATAAACACAAACAGTAGCAGAATGTATCTGCACGTAAAAGGGTCTGTACCGCCACTGAAAGATTGTACCGGAAGTCATTAGGAGTGGAAGACCTCAGTACGAAAACAGAACAAAGAAGGGTTTGCTTCATCCCCTCGTCAAGACATTTATTACCCGATAACGTCTTCCCTACCCACACTAATCT
The DNA here is from genome assembly GCA_006410555.1 of Capra ibex. Lineage (NCBI taxonomy): Eukaryota > Metazoa > Chordata > Mammalia > Artiodactyla > Bovidae > Capra > Capra ibex. Next base: position 68,247,980 of record SJYO01026388.1, read on the forward strand.
TCGATTTAGTATTTTCACACCGAAGGTGGCACTCCGATACTTCTCCAGACACACCGTCACTTACCAGAGGACGGTCCGCGGTCGTGACTCCTGTCGGTACACACACTTGGCAGAACCCTGTCTACGAGGTCGGGGTCGGTTCGGAAACCTGCTGACATCGGGGTTGAAGTCGAGTACTCTCTGACCTCGACGCAGTCGGGTCGGTTCACTGAGGGGTCTAGGACTTGACGTCTTAGGTACACTCTACTATTTACAAATACAAACACAATTCGACGGTTCAGACCGTGATTGACGAACACGCCGGTGTTTGTTATATGTACCATGTGCTTTAACGTAAAAGATCCGAGAAACTCTCAGATAACACAAAAGTCAAGATTATTATGAAGACCGTGATGTCTCTCAGACTGAGACACTAACTTTAATTTTCAGTCACATCTTTCCTTTTACCTTTCTAGTAGTACCAAACCAGTTTACGAGTCGTATCGCTCTAGCGGAGTCAAGGGAGGAAGCCCATACGGACCTACGAACCTTGCCGGGGTTCTGTTCGACGGGAATGGACAGGGAGGGGTTCGAGGAGACGAGGGACGAGAACCGGTGGGTGGGGGTGCCACGTGATAGTGACGGTACTCCTGTGTCTCCGTGGGTGGTTGGGGGGTCCGTTGGACCTACAGGTGAGCGGAAGGTAGACGGTCGTAGGGTTGACGAGACTACTCCTACGACACTGAAACTTGAAGCACTTTACAAAAGAAGTAATTGGGGTCTTCTCCTCTGCCGGACGACTCTGTGTCTCCGTTCACGTTTTAGTTGTCTCCGGTCCAGAAGAAAACCGCTGACCTTCTTTCTCGACTTCCGTCACTTCAGACGGAAAGTGGTCCACCCTCTTGCACTCAGTAAGTACTGAAGCTGTCTTACTTGGTCAGGGTCTCGGTCTGCCTGGGGAAATGGACTTACTCGTTTATTTTAGTGGTTGTCACTGAACGTGTTTTACCCTAGAGTAGAAGGGTATGCTGTCAATAGAGAAACAGTTCCCCTGGACCTCTATCGATGTCGTCCTCAGGTCAGTACGTGACGAAGCGAGACCAGAACTCTTTCTACCTGAACGGACGAGGACAAAGTCCTCCCCGGAAACCGGTAGTCCCCGACAGACATGGTGGTCAGACTTTGTGACTTGTGAAGAGAGGAGGAGGGGTAGCAAGAGAGAGATGGGAGGAGGAAGAGACGGGAGAAGGTGCGGTCGTGTGAATATTTCAGGTAGGAATGGTAAGATCTATCACACAAACCCGGTGGAATAATAAATTACCTTAAGACGTCACGAAATGTCCGGTCCTCATACCTTCTGTAACACATTGTAAGACATCCTTACGTAGAACAATGAATTGTTTCTAGTATTGGCTTCGTTTATATATATAATTCACACATGTACGAAAGGACATTTTACAAATTCTTGTGTTCAGTAGAGGTTGAATTTATAAACACCACCTAGGTATATTAAATCTCTCTTTACGTTCAAATTTCGAGGTACCAATTACATAAGTCACAAGTTTTGGTATGGCTCAGTAAATCCGTACTTTTATATGAAGTAGATGAAACTGATGTAGACGTTCTGGGACATCGACGGTTTAAAAGTCAACCGAAGGACAGAGTACCTATCTCAAAAACCTTCTATAAGAGTTATTAAGGACGAAATCCCTATGTGTGTTGTGGACGGTGACGGGTGGAGTCTAGTGAATCCCAAAATTAGATGACTACGAGTGTGATGCTTGTCTAGTCTACACCGGTTCACGGGTACTGTCACTGGAACCACCAGGTTGTGTGAGGACTATTAAATCGACTCGGGGACCGGATTCCCTCCTGTCCACTAAGGCCAGGAAAAGTCGGAGGAATCTTCAAGTCCGGAAAGGACTTCTAGTACCAGTTGAGGTTCGGACAGATATCCCCGGTCCCAGTCGGTAGACGGGGAGTTCGAGGACTGAAGAGAAAGGACGAACGGGTCCCGACCAGTTGAGTCTGGCCGAGGTCCACTGTGTCGTGTAAGACCCTGTCTTACCACGGACGGAAAAGGACAAGTGTCACAGTTAGTCCACGAGGTGTGTCAGGGGAAGAGGTGGGGGTGGGACGGGTTTGGGTTGTTCTCGATAGCACAATGGCTTCAAAGGACCCTTACACATTAAGTAGTTTGTCTTTGGGTGTTACTCTTCATACTTGTTTAAGATGTTCACAAACGTGGGGATCCCCGTCAGTCCCGTCTTTTCGTGAAACACGAAGAACAGAGCCCCTCTGAGACCCCCGGCGGGTCGGTCGACGGGGACTTAATGTCAGTATTCAGTGCACACGTTTCAGACCTCCTTTCGTGACAAGAGGTCCTCCTGACAACGAGGTAGTCACCGACCCGACCCGTCGAGACGTCGTCACCCGAACAAAGCACCAGAGGGAGGACACCAGGAGAGAGAAGACGGTGTAGGAGAGGTCAAAGAAGTAAGACAGGAGAGTGGTCGGGACAAGGATGGTGGTGTGGAAAGAATGGTGGTCGGGGGTTGATGGGTCCGGTCACCCGAAGTAGGTTCCGGTCAGAGGAGATCCGACAATTCTGAGATTCGAAGTGGAGGAGTGAAAGAGATCCGACCATGGAACTATTTCAGAAGGGACGACTACGGGGTCAAACTCTGGAGTCGTGGAAGGTCTCGGAAGAGACGAGAACTCCCTCGTGTGTGTGTAGGATGTTACGAGACACGTGTGCTTATATTGTGTGTCCGGAAGCCATTGGGTCTCCACTGACAGACCCCTCTTTCACGTTGGAATTCCTTGTACCAGTACCCCTCCTACACCCCTGGTAGAGATCCCCGGTCTACCATTGGGAGGTTACTCTGTTTCGACCGTTTGAAGTCGGGTGTCGATTTGTCCCTAGTGTCTGTCGAAAACAAAACGAACACGTGAAAAGATTTTAAGAATAAATCAACAGTACGTACGATTCAATGAAGTCAGTACACGTTGAGAAATACTGCGATACCCGATCTCGGACGGTCCGAGGAGACAGGGACCCTAAGAGATCCGCTCTTATGACCTCACCCAACGGTACGGAAGGATGTCCCCCAGAAGGGCTAGGTCCCTGTTTTGGTCATAAAGAATTCAGAGGACGTAACCGTCGACTCAAGAAACGGTGATCACGGTGGACCCTTCGGGTAAATCAATAGTTGTAACATGTTAATCCTCTTAAGTGTACTTTTTGACATAAAGACCTCAGAAAACTTTTGAACTTCTACATCGGTGCACCTTAGATGTACTGGTGCACATCTAAATCCCCCTGATTTCTAACTATGAAAACTTGACACCACAACCTCTTCTGAGGACTCTCAGGGAACCTGACGTTCCTCTAGGATGGTCAGGTAGAAACCTTCCTTACTACGATTTCGACTTCGAGGTCATGAAACCGGTGGAGTACGCTGCTCAACTGAGTAACCCTTTCTGAGACTACGACCCTCTCTAACCCCCGTCCTCCTCTTCCCCTGCTGTCTCCTACTCTACCGACCTACCGTAGTGACTGAACTACCTGCGCTCAGACTCACTTGAGGCCCTCAACCACTACCTGTCCCTCCGGATCGCACGACGCTAAGTACCCCAGCGTTCTCAGTCTGTGCTGACTCGCTGACTTGACTTTCTGACATGGTCTTAAATAAATACATACACCGACACGGTCCAGAATGACCAGTGTGTGCCCTAGAAACTAGAGTACGTTCTAGAAATCAACGGTGGACACTTGAGAGTCAACACCGGACACCCTAGATCAAGGGACTGGTACTTAGTTTGGGTCCGGGGCATGTAACCCTTGAGCCTCAGAATCGGTGACCTGACGGTCCCTTTAAGGACACGGACTTAAATTGTACGGTAACCCCGACGAGATGAAAGGACCCCGGGATTCCCGAAGTCCGACCCCTTCCAGAAAGAAGGGGTCCCCTACCCACTCCCCGGTGGTCGGGGGACCCATTGGTCACGGTCCACTCCTAAACCTCCTTAAGTCTCAGTCCTAAGAGACGAGTCATGGATGTGCAGATCTTAGTTTTCGTTCATTCACTTTTTTGAACGTGGACTTATTTGTGCCAAAGAGTCACTGCGACTACAGTTGTGAAGATTGGTTGAGTCTCCGACACAGTGAGTCCTTCAAGGAGTCTCCAGTTCCTTTTAGTCAAAACCCCTCCGGGGACCCCTTCCCTTCCCTCCCCCAACGACCGAAGTCCCTGTTCACTGGACATCAGTGTATCCCAGGTACGAACCAAATTACGAGACGACTACAATAGAATTTAATTACTACAAAACTTGTTCCCAGGGTCTCAAAGTAAACGTGATTCTTAGACGGTCGTCATGTCCTCTGGACCCAAGTTAGGGACCTAGTCCTTCTAGGGTACCTCTTCCCTTACTATTGGGTACGGTCATAAGAACGGACCTCTTAAGTTACCTGTCTCCTTGGACCACCTGATATCAGGTACCCCAACGTTTCTTAGTCTATACTGACTCACTGACTGTGAAAGTGATAGTTCGTTAAAGGGGGTTACTACATCGGTCAGGATCGTCTTGAATTGGTTGGGTCCTGGTGGGTAGAGTGGTTTCTCTATAAAAAGTGTACTCTACGAAATTTTCTTTAAAATAATAAGAAACTGGTGGGACAAGACCGTGCGTCCTAGAAACAAGGGGTCAGTCCCTAACTTGGGTACGAAGGACGTCACCTTGAGTCACAGAATTAGTAACCTGGTGGTCCCTTAAGGGGTCCATTCTACGAAATTTCTCTGAACTTTACAACTACCTACGGGGGCCCCGAGATCACGAGACACGTCTCTCACTAAAGCACACTTAACACGGGTAGTCACTTTAATCTCTTAGGTCAGTTATCTGCTACCTCGAAGGTTCTCTTACACCCTTGTTGAATTGTGTGACAATTCACTAGTCTCCCGACGACGACAGAGGTCCCCGACTTCAATTGTTGTAGAAAAGACGAAATTCTTTAAAACGTCTAACAACCTACCCACCTGGACTCAGTCGACCCGATGTTCACCTCAACACCACAACACTTTGACGTTACGAGTGTCGGAAGTTCATTTACATTTACAAAACCTTTGGAGACCTCTCATTAGACACCCCAACGATGAAAGGAAGGTTTCCTCACGTGTATTTATGGAGCGACGGTGTTGTCATTGAATCTGTTTACGAAAGTCCTAAATTTGAGGGTGTTACCTCATAAAGACGTTCATATAATCCCACTACTTTCACTTTCTCCTCTCACTTTTTCAACCGAATTTCGAGTTGTAAGTCTTTTACTTCTAGTACCGTAGACCAGGGTAGTGACGTACCGTTTATCTACCCTTTGTCACCTTTGTTACAGTCTGAAATAAAACCCCCCGAGGTTTTAGTGACCTAGAAGGGACCACCGAGTCTGCCATTTCACAGAAGGATGTTACACCCTCTGGGTCCAAGCTGGGGACCCAGTCCTTCTAGGAGACTTCTCCCTTTACCGTTGGGTGAGGTCATGAGAACGGACCTTTTAAGGTACCTACCTCTTCGTACCACCCGATGTCAGGTACCCCAGCGTTTCTCAACCTGTACTGACTCACTGAAGTGAAAGTGAAAGTTTTAGTGACGTCTACCACTAACGTTGGTACTTTAATTTTCTGTGAATGAGGAACCTTCCTTTCAATACTGGTTGGATCTATCGTATAACTTTTCGTCTCTGTAATGAAACGGTTGATTCCAGGCAGATCAGTTCCGATATCAAAAAGGTCATCAGTACATACATACACTCTCAACCTGACACTTCTTTCGATTCACGGCTTCTTAACTACGAAAACTTGATACCACAACCTCTTCTGAGAACTCTTAGGGAACTTGACGTTCCTCTAGGTTGGTCAGGTAAGACTTCCTCTAGTCAGGACCCACAAGAAACTTTCCTTACTACGATTTCGACTTTGAGGTCATGAAACCGGTGGAGTACGTTTCTCAACCGAGTAACCTTTTCTGAGACTATGACCCTCCCTAATCCCCGTCCTCCTCTTCCCCTGCTGTCTCCTATTCTACCGACCTACCGTAGTGACTGAGCTACCTGCACTCACACTCACTTGAGGCCCTCAACCACTACCTGTCCCTCAGGACCTCACGACGCTAAGTACCTCAGTGTTTCTCAACCTGTGCTGACTCACCGACTTGACTTGACTTGATTAATCTCAGAAAACGATTTTAAGATCGAGTATGTACCACGACACGAGTCAGTGAATCAACACAGACTGAGAAACACTGGGACATCTGACATCGGGAGATCCGAGACGACAGACACCTTATAAGGTCCGTTCCTATCACTTCACCTAACGGTAAAGGAGGAGGTCTCTTAGAAGGACTGGGTCTCTGACTTAGGTATGTAGAACGTAGAGGACGTGACTGTCCACCTAAGAAATGGTGACACGGTGGACCCTTCGAGTATACACCTGGAATATCATTAATTTTCTACTTTACTCCTTTGAGAAACGACCAGGTTACTAACCCTGAGTTACCGTGGGGTGAGGTCATAAGAACGGACCTTTTAGGGTACCTGTCTCCTCGGACCACCCGACGTCAAGTACCCCAGTGATTCTCAGCCTGTGCTGACTCTCTGAAGGGAAAGTGAAAAGTGAAAGTACGTAACCTCTTCCTTTACCGTTGGGTGAGGTCACAAGAACGGACCTCTTAGGGTCTCTACTCACTCCGACCACCCGACGACAGATACCCAGTGTGTCCCAACCTGTGCTGACTTCGCTGAATCGTCGTCGTCGTCGTCGAAGGTGACGTCCCTTGAGTCCGAACTAGGGATAAACCCCTTGACTCTAGGACGTTCGACATACCAAGTCGTTTTTTGTTTTTCCCTTAACTATCTAAAATTACCCAACTTAACACAGGAAAGGGTTCGTTTACAACTTCAGGATTCGGGGTCATGGAGTCTTGCACAGTAACAAATCTTCCAGTTATAACTACATTAATCAATTCTACGCTAGTGTGACCTCAACCACCTTCGAATTAGATTACACTGGTCACAGGAACATTCTTCTCCCTTCCTGCGTATCTGTGGGTCCACTCTGTCGGTACACTGTTACTGGCTCCGCCTCCACTTTGTGATGTCGACGACCTACCACTCACAGTTCCAAACCGCCGGTGGGATCATCTCCTACCCCGAGACTTCCGAAGAAGAGAGGTCGAGTAACTTCCGGGAACTGAAACTTGAAGTGGGGACTTTCACACATTCTCGTGTGAAGACAACGAAGTTCGGTGGGTTCAACACCATCGGTTGGTCGTCAGGATCCTTTGATTGGACTTTATATATTCAATTTTTTGTTTTTCACTTCAGCGAGTCAACACAGGTTGAGAAGCGCTGGGGTGCCTGTGGTCCTAGGAGGTAGGTACCCTAAAAGATCCGTTCTCATGACCTCACCCAACGGTAAAGGAGATATCCAGAAGGAGTTTATCTAGAAAAAAGAAAAACCCATTTAGGTTAAGAGAGATCTAAATGTTAAAATTTCTTTTTCTCCGTGAGGTATAAAAGAATATAGAACTAGAGTGAAGTCAAGTCAAGTCAAGTCAGCGAGTCAGTACAGACTGAGAAACACTGGGGTACTTAGCGTCGTGCGGTCCGGAGGAACAGGTAGTGGTTGAGGGCCTCAAGTGAGTGTGAGTGCAGGTAGCTCAGTCACTACGGTAGGTCGGTAGAGTAGGAGATAGCAGGGGAAGAGGAGGACGGGGATTAGGGAGGGTCATAGTCTCAGAAAAGGTTACTCAGTTGAGAAGCGTACTCCACCGGTCTCATGACCTCAAAGTCGGAATCGTAGTAAGGGAGGTTTCTTTAGGGACCCGACTAGAGGAAATCTTACCTGACCAACCTAGAGAAACGTCAGGTTCCCTGAGAGTTCTCAGAGGAAGTTATGGTGTCAAGTTTTCGTAGTTAAAAAGTCGCGAGTCGAAAGAAGTGTCAAGTCGAGAGTGTAGGTATGTATTGGTGACCTTTTTGGTATCGGAACTGATCTGTCTAGAAACAACCGTTTCAGTACAGAGACGAAAACTTATACGATAGATCCAACCAGTATCGAAAGGAAGGTTCCTCACAGAAAATTAATGTACCGACGTCAGTGGTAGACGTCACTAAAACCTCGGGGTGTTTTATTTCAGTTGGTGACAAAGGTGACAAAGGGGTAGATAAAGGGTACTTCACTACCCTGGTCTACGGTACTAGAAGCAAAAGACTTACAACTCGAAATTCGGTTGAAAAAGTGAGAAGAGAAAGTGCAAGTAGTTCTCCGAAAAATCAAGGAGAAGTGAAAGACGGTATTCCCACCACAGTAGACGTATAGACTCCAATAACTATAAAGAGGGCCGTTAGAACTAAGGTCGAACACGAATTTCGAGGGGTTTACAACCGGAGTAATCATTTAAAGTCATAAAAATTACGCACGACATCACGAATCATGATATTATGATAATTGTTCTCCACTAAGATCAGACTCATAATGTAATTCCTCTCATCGAAAGTACTTGTTCCCACATTGATAATATCACTTACACATCCTTAGGAGCTTACACTAGTGTCCGACAACGTGAAAACAGAGAGTAAGAATTCAAAGAGACATCCGAATTAGGAGAGGAACAGGTCCGACTTTCTTGATCTTCTAAAAGACCAGTAAATGTCAAAAAAAGACCAGTGAAAGTCCGGGTTGAATTTTTAATTATACGGGTCCAACCATACCATAACTTCGAACTTGGAAGAGATTTTGAAGAAAGGACAAGTAGGTAGGTCCTAATTATGCACTCGTGTCTCACTTGAAGACCTCACTACCTCGGTCATGTGAAAACCTAGCAAACGTTATTGCGAATCGACAAGATTACTTGTGTTCGACACGATGACTAGGTCTTCGTCCACGTATTCGCTTCACGCGCCGAGTACCCGGTCTACCTTTATTCACTACGTATTTTAGGTACGTACTATAAATAAAGGGTCTCTTCACTACGTAGCTGACTTCAAAAGGACTTAGCGAAATTCTGTAGCAAATCACGGTTATTTTCCAGACGATTGATCGATGTAGGACCCTGTACAGGACCCCAACCAGATTACTCAGACATTTATCAGACATTTATTTGTACTAGGTACATATTAGAATCGGACTTACTCGGTGTGATCGTTTTGAGGGAGTAAGGGTAAGATTAAAGAGTACACGTCAGTCTTTTAAATGATTTTAGAGGTCCTCCAAACCGGTTTCCTTCAATACCCAGAACTGGGACGTTTGTTTTGGTAACGTCGACAGCAGAACGAACAGACGAATTTTAAATTAAAATTAACACCAGTAAGTTTGGTATCGGTCCCCTTTACACCGTAGACCTTTCTATCGATAGATTCCTTTGTTTCTCAAGTCGAAAATTTTGTCCGATATCCTTACATACACGTTAGTGATTGAAAGGGAGAATCCTTCCGTTCGGTCGTGAGATCCAGAGAGGGTTACTTATGTGATACTAGCTGTGGTACTGGTATCCTACAATTATAGACTTTCCTAAGAGATATTGACGGACTGAGGCCCCTCTCTTAACTCATTCACTCTCGAGAAACTCAGACTTGCATCAAAGTACCTCCTCCGATACGTCACGGCCTCAGAGTCCAAACCTCCTTGTACTCACTCGATACTGGGCCTTCTCGAAAGGGCCGTCACTGAGTCACCACGAAGAAGTAGAGTTTTACTACGGGTCTGTGTCATGAGTGTAAGTCACCGAAGAAGTATTTGTAAATGACCTTCTCCTTGAGGATCACTCTCCGACGCAACACATCTACCCCGATGTGACCGATCGAGACGGGGAATAAAGGACACACCAAAACTGTTCAATGAATCGGAAAGACACAAAGGTAACGGAGTAGACGTTTTACTACTCAACAACACTCCTAATTTGTTACCAGCCGACTATTTCTTAGATGAACGTTACGTCCTATGGACCCAAGCTTAGGGACCCATCCTAGATAGGACACCTATTCACTTACCGATGGGTGAGGTCACAATAACGGACCTTTTAAGGTACCCACATCCTCGGACCACCTGACGTCAGGTACCTCACCGTTTTTCAACCTGTACTGACTTTCTGATTGTAAAAGTGAAAAAAAAAGGAAGTCTACATTTTCTTTGTTAATACTATCATTAACCGTAAATCGTCCCAATATTTCACAACGACAACAATAATGTTATCTGTATAATTATAGGAGGAACTTACGACTGAAAGTCTTACAACTTCACCAAGAGGTATAAAGTAATCGAGTAATCTTCTCATATCTTCTCAATATCGAATAGTTCTATAAAAGTACCGGTTTATCGTAAACTATAAATTTTTAGAACTCCAAAAAAAAAAATTAATTGCATACGTCAGTTCATGAATAAGTAATTTAAATGACGAACGGTTTAAGGTACGATCCATGATTCCTTTGGTTCATCAATCACTTTCAATTGCACAATCAGCGAGTCAACACAGACTGAGAAACACTGGGGTACCTGATATCGGGCGGTCCGAGGAGGTAGGTACCCGAAGAGGTCCGTACTTATGACCTCACCCATCGGTAAGGTCCCTTTCACTTACCATTTGTTTCAGTAAGAAACAAAAAGAAGATGCAAAAATCTTAGATTTAGAATAACCAATTTTTTGTAAATTAAAACAGGTCAGAGTGTTTAAAAGACTTTCGTGAAACTGAAACATAGAATTTATAAATATGAAAGAATTTGACCAGGAGTGTCCTGGCAAAACGTCGGAAGAAACCGAATGATTGTTTCGAAGGTAATTTCTTCTTTAATTGACTACAAGTCACATAAACATGTTCTTATTAAAGTAAAAATTTTTATCTAATCTAAATAAACTTTGTCTGTAAACTTTTTTCAAGATTCACGTAATAAAACATAAACAAATAAAGAGGGGGGTGACTCACTTTTTGTCTTCCGCAGAGTTGTATCATCCTCTCACCCACTAACTCCCACGGCTCCGACACTGGGGACCCTCCACGGAGGTCGTCCCGACCCACATCGACTGTGTTCGACAGTGAGGGAGAAGACCCAAGTACTTACAGTACATGGACTACCGTAAGAAGAAGCATCTCAGACCTACGGTGGAGTGTCGGGTCGAGGTTCGTCTCGTGATTCACTGAGGGGGGACCTGTGTCCCTCAGAAGTAAACTCCACTCTGAACAAAATTGGGGTTCAGACGTCCTCTGACACCAATCGTCAGTCCATGTACGAATGGAAATTTCCGAGGCATAATCATGGATCACGACCCCATTGAGTCTTAATGTTAGACCTACCGAATTTGTTATCTTTGCGTAACAGAGGGTCAAGACCTCCGAGGTTCAGGTTGTGACCTCTACTCCGTTCCGACACGCGAGAGGTTTCCGAGACCCGCTCCTAGGAAGGAACGAAGAAGATCGAGGACTACCAGGACCGTTAGGAACCGAACATCCACGTTGGGACACTAGCAGTGGAGTGTACCACAAGAGACCCGCAGACGTGAGACAGAAGGAGGTCTGTGTCACACAGACATACAGACACACCGACACAAAGAAAAGGAGAACCTTCCTGTCGTAGTACAATCTAATCCCCGGGTGGATGAAGTCATACTGGAGTGGGTAATGTAGATGTCACTAGTATAAAGGTTTAAGTCGGTGTAAACACCTCGACGACCAAGGTCTCACACCCCTCCACACCCAAATCGTGGGTCCTGTAACCTCCACGGGTACCCGAGACACCGTTCTAACAGTCCACTCCGTTATCCGAACACCAAGATTCTTGCTGAACTTAAATCGCCCGTCCCTGTGATAAGTTAGACCATGTCCGAAACGGAAGACAGAAGTACTGTGTCGACCGAAAAGGGGTCACCATCAACGACCGAACCAGAACCTCCCATTCTTTCTCCCGACCGTACCCTCTGTCCCCTGTGTCCACTACCCCTCTCCGGCACTCTCCTAGACAAACGGCCGTTTCCCATCACTACCACCTACTCTACGAGCCTTATGCGTGGACCCTCTCCACCCCCGGACGTGTGATCCTTCTCCCTGTGTAAGGTGAGTGAGTGTCGAACCAAGTGTCGACCTAGGTTGGGTGTTGACGTATGACGGGACGAATGGTAGGGAGGAGGTGAGGGGGGTGGAGGGGTGGGGCGTAGGGGACACACCTCAGACCGAACAAGGAGAGGGTCGGGCTGACTAACATATTCTGGTTGATCCCCTATCCCTGAAGGGACCGTCAGGTCACCAACTCTGAGCCGGGAAGGTGACGTCTCCAGTGTCCAAGCTAAGGATCAGCCCCTTGATTCCAGGACGGATGACACCCCGGTTTTATTACCCCGTATGTCGTCTCAACCATTCAATCTAAGACTGGAACAAAGGACCTTTCAGAGGTGTAAAGAACCAAGTGGTCTTAGTGCTTAAATGATCTTCAAAATAAAAGATTTTACAGCCGTCGTCAGTGTCAGCGGCAGGACGTCATAGATACCACTGTCTATATCTGCATGGACCTCCGAATAGAAGTGAGTAATGCGAGACGTCGTAAAGACCCGAAGAGACGTGTCTTGGAGAAAGATTCCCAAGTCTGTCGGTTTCCCGTAGACACCTTAAAAATTATTAAGAGAGAGAGGCACCCAACTCGTCAACCCCGTCGCTTCCAATTACGGTGAATAATGAATAAGATGTCGAATAACGGAACGTCAGATGTGATTCCTGTAGTACGTGTGAGTGAAGAGCGGAGTAAAAGACCCGTCATCGTAACAACGTCGTGGTACAATATTAAAACGAACAAAAAGTTTGTATTACATACGTTGTATCACTGTATCTAAAAAGACAATAGAATTTGTATTTTCGACCTTTCTTTATGGTAAGAGACGAAAAAAGTTGTATAATACAAAGGACCCTAGTTGTATTAAGAGACGTGTTCCAAGACTGTCTGGTAAGAGAAGGTCAATTTTATTTTTTAAAAAAGGTCAATTCATTAATCTAAAGAACCACTGTACTAGTTAAATGTATAAATACATTGAAATGTTAATACAGACTAGGAAAATAATAAGGTGTTGACTCTACAAAAACAGACGGACATTTCTAGGTAAGAAAAATATAAAGTTTTGTTAACGGTTCAGTGTAGTGGTCAAAGTTTGACATGGCACTTTGAGTATGACACTGACTTAGCAGTAAAGATATCTTTAGTTACATAAACTGATTCGTGAATACCTCCTAACTACGACGACGAGGACTCCAGAAACACCTCGTTTCGGTCTCTCTCATTTATTCTCACTCTTTCTTGTCTTATTCCGACTCTTGTCCCCCGTCACAGACCCCTCAGTACTTCGAACAGGGGTTCACCAGGACCCGGGACCGGGAGGTGGGAACGACGTGTCACCTGAGTGGACCCTGGAAATCGTGACTACGGGTCCGGACTGGGGGTCTCTGTAACTGATGTAATTATACTTCACCTGGTCGTAGTCTAAAAGTAGGGTGCACAGTCCCTTGGCCTTTGACTTGTGGATCACCTACGGTATATATTAACGGTTAACTAAAGTCTTGTAGAGTCAAGAGCTTCACCTCTTCCCCTTTCCTTTTTGAAGGAAGGAGTGATTTTTTATTTTGAACTGATGAGGTTTAGACCTTGGTCTGATCTCGAGAGACACTCCGCACCAAAATACCAGGGAACTTACAACGAACACGGGACTCCGAGAGAGTGTTACTGGGACCGAGGTGGTTCGGTTCGAGGTTTCCTTCCTTTCGCCTACGAGGTACAGATATTGAGGGACCGAGTCAGGATTCGAGTGTCGGGTCGGGATTTCCCGGACACGTCTTGACTCCTCCGACCCTGAAAGCCCATTCCAGAATGATTACTGGTCAGACCTTCCATTTTCTATTCTAGTGTCGAGGTGATGGGTTTTTCGGAGTCCCACCTTCCGTCCCAGAGAACGTCGAACCAAAGAAAGAGAAAGTTTACTCACCTTAGCAGTCAGAACTTCCATCCAATAGACGTCCCAACCCCCGTCCATGGATTACTCTATCGTAAATATTACATCGTAGACTGTGTAGCAACCGATAGTCACTACCCCTCGAAACCCCTAATATTCTAAGTTTGATAATATTTGGACGCTGTGAACGAAGTCTATTCTGATCGAACCCTGGACGATTGGATCAACACCCAAGTGAAGGGAGAAGTCAAGTCAAGTCAAGTCGAGTCAGTGAGTCAGTACAGACTGAGAAATGGTAGGGTACCTGACGTCGTGCGGTCCGAAGGGACAGGTAGTAGTTAAGGACCCGGAACGAGTTTGAGTTCAGGTAACTGAGTTACTACGGTACGTCGGTAGAGTAGATGACAACAGGGGAAGAGGAGGACGGAAGTTAGAAAAAGTCGTAGTCCCAGAAAAGGTCACTCAGTCAAGAAACGTAGTCCACCGGTTTCCTAACCTCAAAGTCGAAGTGGTAGTCAGGAAGGTCACTTATAAGTCCCAACTAAATAAAATCCTACCTGATCAAACTAGAGTCTCTTCCGTTACCGTGGGATGAGGTCATGAGAACAAACCTTTTAGGGTGCCTACCTCTTCGAACCATCCGACGTCAGGTACCCCAGCGACCCTCAGTCTGTGCTGACTCACTGAAGTGAAAGTTAAAAGTGAAAGTACTTAACCTCTTCCTTTACCGTTGGGTGAGGTCACAAGAACGGACCTCTTAGGGTCCCTGCCCCCTCGGACCACCCGACGGGAAATACCCCAGCGTGTCTCAGCCTGTGCTGACTTCGCTGAATCGTCGTCGTCGTCGTCAAACTAGAGGAACACCAGGTTCCCTGAGAATCTCAGAAGAGATTGTGGTGTCAAGTTTTCGTAGTTCAGAAGTCACGAGTCGAAAGAAATACCAGGTTGAGAGTGTAGGTATGTACTGGTGACCTTTTTGGTATCGGCACTGATCTACCTGGAAACAACTGTTTCACTACAGAGACGAAAATTTATACGATAGATCCAACCAGTATTGAAAGGAAGGTTCCTCATTCACAGAAAATTAAATTACCGACGTTAGTGGTAGATGTCACTAAAACCTCGGGTCTTTTTATTTCAGTCGGTGACAAAGGGGTAGATAAAGGGTACTTCACTACCCTGGCCTACGGTACTAGAAACAAAAGACTTCCAACTCGAAATTCGGTTGAAAAAGTGAGAGGAGAAAGTGAAAGTAGTTATCCGGGAAATCAAGAAGAAGTGAAAGACGGTATTCCCACCACAGTAAACGTATAGACTCCACTAAGTATAAAGAGGGCCGTTAGAATTAAGGTCGAACACGAAGAAGGTCAGGTCACAAAGAGTACTACATGAGACGTATAATCAATTTGTTCGTCCCACTGTTATATGAGGAAAAGGATAAACCTTGGTCAGACAACAAGGTACAGGTCAAGATTGAACGAAGGACTGGACGTACGTCCAAAGGGTTCTCCGTCCAGTCCACCAGACCATAAGGGTAGAGAAAGTCTTAGAAGGTGTCAAATAACACCAGGTACGTCAGTTTCCGAAACCGCATCTATATGGGTCGGGGAAACGGAACACGACCTCGGGTGACATTGTGTTACGTTGTGTGCCATGTTGTGCTGTGTTACGTCACTCCGGTTGTCAGGAGTCTCTGTGTGTCCTTATTCTCCACCTAAGAAAAGAAAAAAGAAAACAATAAAAATTTTGTATTAAAATACCAATGTAAATAAACAAAAACTGGTACGACCCGGAAGCGACACCGAGTCCGAAAGAGATCAACGTCACTCACCCCGGTTGAGAAGAAGCCCCACACACCCGAAGAGTAACACCACCAAAGAGAACAACGTCTCGTGTCCGAGATTCCGTGTACCCGAAACCTTCAACACCGAGGACCCTAGATCTTGTGTCCGAGTCATCGACACCGTGTGCCCGAACCAACAGGTCTCCGTACACCCTAGAAGGACCTCGTTCCTACCTTGGGTGCAGAGGACCTACTCGTCCGTCTAGGAAATGGTGACTCGTTGGTCCCTTCGGACCCTACACCTAAAGATTTCCTTCCGTAGAACATGGCAGGAGGTGTCGTGCACCGCCCGTCTCACGTCTCCGATGTGTGCGAAAAGTCTTCCACTTGCAGGAAGACCCAATGATCTTAGTCGGGGCAAGATTACCTCTAAAGGTCTCCTCCTTCACTTCTGGTCGTGGAGTAAGAGGGTTCGACCTCCCGTTATAGGGTGATAATAACAATAACTATAATAATGTCGATAATCTCAACCATTCAGTGAGTAGTACTGTTGTGCCCTGGACACCGTGTCCCTAAAAGTCTCCCAACAAGGACTCGACCACGGTCACCGGGTAGACCAGATAAAGACCCAGTACCGTTCTATTCGTGCCTTGTACTCTCATCTACAAACTTTTTAAAATCTCTGTTGGCTACAACGGTCCCCTGGTCACCATGTGTATCCCCAGTCTGTCGTCCCAAACCTCGTCAGACTCGCGACACTGTGAGCGAACCACTCAGTTTCTGCTGCGACCGACGTCTAATCGACACGGGACACCCTGGTACGGAGCCAGGTACTACGGACCAGGAAATGGTGTGTGTCTACCGGACTCCACCACCATCGGAAACCTTAGTAAGGAGTAAAACGTCTACCTTTTTGTTGACGAGTCGGGTGTCGTCTCAGTCCACTCTCCTCTTGACCTCAGTAGTAGCCTGAAGTGTGGACTAAGGAGTCGGCGACAGAGTATTGTCGGAGTTTGGTTGTTCCACAACTTTTCGACTTTGATTTATGACTTTCCCGCAATCTCGAGGTCGACCACACACCCGGGACCCCTCTTGTCTCTCTGTCAATAAAGAAAACAAATGATACCTTTGTATCATTTTTGGGACCTCGTAGAGACATTCTCCCCTCTTCACACTAAAGGACACTAAAATTTTCTTGTCGGTGGTGGTCTGACTCGGATATGACTCCTCTCTACCCTCTCTGGACGTAAAGACATATAAACATAACCTCTCGGTTCCCCCTCCACCTTTTATCGTATATCGGTTTCATCTCTAATCAAAGTGAGTAAGGGATAAAACCCCGTGGATTGTACACCATTCGTGTGACAAGAACCACGACTCTTATATTTGAGGTTAATCGGTGGAGGAGGAGAAGGTCTCAAATGTTAGATCACCCTCCCTGTCTACTGAATTGTCTGTGGAAGACGACTGTTACTCTTCGGATCACGATGATGACAAAACTTTTTACTTGCGCTTGAGCGAGTCATCATAGATTGAGAAACACTGGGGTACCTGACATCGAACGGTCCGAGGAGGCAGGTACCCTAAGAGGTCCGTTCTTATGACCTCACCCCACGGTAAAGGAAGGGGTTGATGACAAAATCCTTCACCTTTTTCACTTGTCACCTCAGGGACGGGAGTACTTTAAATGTAAGGTCGCCCTCTCACTCAGTCAATTACTCATGTATACGTGAAAAGTTCTTCAGTAAGCTTACTCCTGTTTTCTTTCGCTAGTTCCCCACTCTCCCACGTCTGTCCTCCGGACAACTCCTCCACTGAAACCTCGTCTCTGCACTAGTGCTTTTCCGAATTACCCGCACACCGTCTACCACCGGTTACACGTCTGTACTCTCGCTGTGGCTCGACTCTGGTTCCTATAGAACTTCTCGAATCAGGTCCTCCACTCTGGACTCTACTAGGACCTCTCCCACTCCCCAGTCGGATCGTGGTACCCCTCGAACCTTCCCCACATACTTTCACTTTCACTTTCAATTCAGTGAGTCAGCACAGGTTGAGAAACGTTGGGGCACCTGACATGCATCGGGTGGTCCGAAGAGGTAGGTACCCTAAGAGGTAGGTACCCTAAGAGGTCCGTTCTCATGACCTCACCCAACGGTGAAGGAAGAGGTCCCCTAGAGGGCCTGGGTCCCTAACTTGGGTCCAGAGGGTGTAACGTTCGTCTGTCAAATTGGAGACTCGGTGGTCCCTTCCCCACATATCCGTGTCCATTTTCATCTACCACTCACAAGACATAAACCCTTAGGTGCAAGCCCCTCTACAACCCGTCTCACTCCATACATACACGACCCTACACATTACAAACTTGTCTACGACCTCGTTTTTCGTTCCTGACCTCGTTCTTTTCGGACACACGTTACGCTCCAACAAGCATGAAATCGGACTATCCTTACCCCCTATACCTCCCTAAAAAATTCGTATCGTAGAACTGGTGGAAACGAAAGTCTTTAGAGAGACACCCTCGTCATATCTCTTGCCTACCTTCCGTCTAGTACTTCTGTTTCAGCCTCTCGCGTCCTTTGTAGGTCCCTTCTCACACTCCTGGTCTCTTCCTCCGTCTAGAATCTAGGTCTGTTTGTACCCTGGTATTTCTAAACGAATAACTAACCTGTTCCACCTGTTCTCTTTCTCCCTCTACCAAGAGTTCAAAGATCTAATTTGTTTCTTCACTCACCACGATTTATCAGGACTTTTTTCCTTTGATCCTTTTCCTTCATCCTGATACTTCAGCCACTACAGTAAATCTTAAACAATTAAACTCCACTGAAGTTCCGTACATCCACTTCCACGGTTGACCCATTCGTCACCGATGCACACAAAGGAGGTAAATAACCTTGAACAGCTACCCTTACGACTCAGACGACACAGTACTGCCCTCGTCCAAGGGACACCTCTACAAAGGGTGGCAAGTGAGGTGTAGGGACCTTAGTCCTGTACGGATACCGGCATCAAAGAGACGCTGTAATAACCTTGATACCACTCAAGAGAGACGCCACAAACCCTAGGGAAGTGTGAATTGTCGTCCGCGACAAGATCCACGAAAAAGAGGTCCACAGGTAAGAGGGAGTCTTGTTAGACCCTTTGTTCACGATGACTAGGGAAGTATCTACCTGTTTACCTCCGTGTCACTTCAATTCATTGAACGGTCCCAGTGTGTCCCGGATTCGACGTCTTCACTTCACTTCAGCGAGTCAACAAAGTCTGAGAAACACTGGGGTATCTGACATCGAACGGTCCGAAGAGGTAGGTACCCTAAAAGGTCCGTTCTTATGACCTCATCCAACGGTAACGGAAGAGGTATTCACCGTCTCCAGTCTAAGTTAGGTCCGTGAACCCTATACCCGAAACACGACCCAAAAACAACAACAACCAATCAGTGTAGGGTGAGAACACGGCGCACCTCACGTCGTACGGTCCGAAGCGATGGGTCAAGATAGGAGGTCAAGAGGTGATAGTGGGTCTCAAACCAGTTTAAACACAGGTGACTCGCCCACTACGAGAAATTGGTAGAGTAGGAAACGGAAGTTAGAAAGGGTCGTGGGTTAAGAACAGGACTCCGACCTCCGAGATGGTTAGGGACTACCGGAAGACAGAAATGGGAGGTCCCTGAGGGGGCAAAGGACTCCTTCACACCTCCAAGTCGTTTCCGGGTACGAGTACAGGTCTCGTAAGGAAAAATCAAGGAAACGTCGTGAAGGTCCTCCTAGTGTGAGTTCAAGACACAGTCAGTAAACCCCAGTTTTAACAACTGGTCTTGTGAATTAAATTATCACTGTCTTTCTCTTGAGACTTCTTTATTTGGTAGGACCTCACACGGTCCTAACTGCGAGGATCCATACCAAGACCGACTGTCGTCGAGAAAAGGTTAAGACCCAACGTTGGGAAATCCTCCAACCCTTTAGACAAGTTATCTGACACTCGTCGTCAGAAATCTTTATTATCTGGTCTTATCTTATCCTACACAGTCTCACATAATGTGTATTGTACCCATTCAATACACACATCTGTATATAAATCCAGTACGGTCTTTACATAAAGAATAACACCAAACACCAATTTTTTACAAACTTGCTTGACCCGATCTCATCGGAAATGACACGATTGGTAGGTACTGGTTTTGTTGTAAGTGACATGACAAAACGAGAGTTTACTTAACTCTAGTTATATATAAACACAACAACAATGAATCAACGATTGAGTGCAGGCTGACAAACACTGAGGTATCTAATATCGGGTGACCCCAGGAGACAGGTACCCTAAAGGGTCCAAGAAACGGTGACTTGGTGGTCCCTTCGGGGGACTTAGACACATGAAATTGTCATTTGTGTGAACGTATCACGAACCCGTGATTTCTACTACGTGGACATCTATATTTCGAACCTAGTCTTAAGACGACCTCTAACAAGTAGACCTCTCGGACACTGACCACCTACCATCCAACAGTTTCGTCTTCTCAGTAATCCTCTGTCTCAGTGGAACTCACTCGCTTACTTACTTATTTCTTCGTCTCCCTTCTTGGGACCTCTTGGTGAATAGAACTTCCACCTCTACTTCCGTTTCCTCAAGTGGTCTTAGTGACACTACCCGAAGGGTCCACCGCACTCACCATTTCTTTCACTTTCACTTTCAGCGAGTCAGCACAGACTGAGAAACTCTGGGGCTTCTGATACGTCAGGTACCTCAAGAGGTCCGGTCTTATGACCTCACCCATCGGAAAGGGAGGAGGTCCCCTAGAAGGGTTGGACCCCTAACTTGGGTCCAGAGGGCTTACCGTCCACCTAAGAAATGGTCGACTCGGTGGTCCCTTCTTGGACGGACACTACATTCTCTGTTTCTCTGTACCCAAACTAAGGACCCAGACCTTCTAGGGGACCTCCTCCCGTACCGTTGAGTGAGGTCGTAAGAACAGTCCTCTCAGGGTTCCTGTCTCCTCGAAACAGTGTTTCTGAGCCTGCGCTGACTTCACTGAATCGTACGTACCTACGTACCACTACCTTATCTGTCTCCACCCTCGTTCTCGTCCTCCTACGACCGGTCCTCTCTAAGTTCTGACAGTTCACACCGTCCTCAAGTTTCATCTCTTCGTGACTTTTTCGTGTCTGACTCAACTCGTTGTACTTCTGAAACGAACCGTCGCCACCGTCAGTGTGACGTCTCCCGACTCACACTCACTTCTGTCTCTACAACCCCTTACCTGTTGACAAGGTCTTGTGACCTGTCCCTTTCTCCCTCCCGTCCTCCGGTAACCGACCTGTCCTCTCTTAGCCGAAGAGAGCTCTCAAAGTCAAGTCAAGTTAACGAGTCAGCACAGACTGAGAACGCTGGGGTACTTAGCGTCGTGCGGTCCGGAGGGACAGGTAGTGGTTGAGGGCCTCAAGTGAGTCTGAGTACAGGTAGTTCGGACACTACGGTAGGTCGGTAGAGTAGGAGCCAGCAGGGGAAGAGGAGGACGGGGGTTAGGGAGGGTCGCAGTCAGAAAAGGTTACTCAGTTGACAAGTGTACTCCACCGGTTTCATGACCTCAAAGTCGGAATCGTAGTAAGGAAGGTTTCTTTAGGGTCCTAACTAGAGGAAGTCTTACCTGACCAACCTAGAGGAACGCCAGGTTCCCTGAGAGTTCTCAGAAGAGGTTGTGGTGTTTTCGTAGTTAAGAAACCGCGAGTCGGAAGAAGTGTCAGGTTGAGAGTGTAGGTATGTACTGGTGAAGTTTTTGATATCGGAACTGATCTGTCTGGAATCAGCCGTTTCATTACAGAGACGAAAACTTATATGACAGATCCAACCAGTATTGAAAAGAAGGTTCCTCATTCGCAGAAAATTAAAGTACCGACGTCAGCGGTAGACGGCACTAAAACCTCGGGTTTTTTTATTTCAGACTGTGACAAAGGGGTAGATAAAGGGTACTTCACTACCCTGGTCTACGGTACTAGAAGCAAAAGACTTACAACTCGAACTTCGGTTAAAAAACGAGAGGAGAAAGTGAAAGTAGTGTCTTTTTCTGTTTTACAAACTATTCGCTCCGAATGTCCTTCGGTGTCCCTATGAATTAGAAACAATCTTCCCTACGTTACTTCGATACCCAAAAAGGGGGACAAAAAGTAGTAGAGACTTGACAGCGTATTCTTAAAGATAATTAACAATTCTGTTTCTTGACACTGTCACTGACGACAACTAAGACCAATAAATACGTTTATCACCGATTCAAGTAAATCCTTAATACTAAAATTTAACATCATGTATTATGTTAGTTTACGGGTCTTAATTCTTCCTCTTTTTTTTTTTTTAGTCACTCCCTTCCCCTCTACTTCATCATCGGTTTTCCTTTGATGTGACTATATCCAATTGTTATAGTCAAAAGAGTGAGGTATTTCTTATTACTTTATTACATGACATAAGACTTTTGATTTTTATGACACTTGTCAACTATCTTAGGGTTTCTTGTCTACTATAAAAGAGATGAAAATATTACTTTTTGTCTGAATAATTCAATGAAAAACAAACAGATAAACGAAATAGCGTAGAAACTCTCTTTAGTCCCCGTCCGTAGAATAGTGACTGGACATACTCAGTTCTATTCTTAAGAGACAACTCCAGACATCGAAACCCCTGACATTAATAGTGTCAGAGTTCTATCTAAAGGTTCACAACGTATTAATAACACTGTTAATCGGAAATTTTTCATTCCTTTAACCCAGATTCATACTTGTAAACATAAAATCAGGAAGAAAGGAGGTCCTTACTTCTTTCGGGACCTTGAGAACTAAAAGTGGCAAAAGATTGTTGGAAATCGATCCTAAAAAGGTCATCAGTACATACCTACACGCTAAACTTGATGTTTCTTTCAACTCGGGGTTTCTTAACTACGAAGACTTGACACCAAACCTCTCCTGAGAGCTCTCAGGGAACCTGACGTTCCTCTGGGTTGGTCAGTGAGGATTTCCTCTAGTCAGGACTTACAAGTAACTTTCCTGACTGCGACTTCGACTTCGAGGTTATGAAACCGGTGGACTACGTTTCTTGACTCAGTAAACTTTTCTGGAACTACGACCCTTTCTAACTCCCGTCCTCCTCTTCTCCTGTCGTCTCCTACTCTACCAACCTACCGGAGTGACTGAACTACGTGTACTCAAACTCATTCGAGGGTCCCTCAACCACTACTTGTCCCTCCGGACCGTACGACACCAGGTACCCCAACGTTTCTCAGTCTGTGCTGATTCTCTGACTTGACTTGACTAATTAACAAAAACTAATTGACGGTAATTCTTTAATAAATTTCATCTTTTCTTTCCCAAAAGGGACTTGTTTAAATGTGTATTTAGAATATCTATTCTTTATAGAAACCAAAATGACTTAAATTTATAAGTAGACACATTTACCAAAGATCGGGAACGAGGGTTTATGAAACAGAAGTCATAAACTTCAGACGTTTTGTGTCATTAAGATACTAGGTAGTTCTAAACTTGTAACTCAAAACTAATAAGTTTGTACCTCTCAGTACACACACACACACACACACACACACACACACATAAACACCACCCTTACTCCGACACGTCAAGTGTAACTTACAAGGTGAAGGGGCTTCAGGTCACCAATTCTGAGGGTCGAGAGTTACGTCTCCTATGTCTAAACTAGGGATCCGTCCCTTAATTCTAGAGTGCACCGGGTGTCACACCGTTTTGTTGTTGTTGTTGTTTTTCTACAGGTACCATATAAGAATTCAATTTTTGTTTTTTCCATTTAATACAAGACCCACCTCGATACCCTAAATATCCTTCTCCCCTGAGAACAAATCAAGTTGAATATTAAGGTTCAGTTCCACTGAGTAAACCCGTAGATTTCCAGTCACATGGAGACCTTCCTCCGACTGAGGAGGGACCGATAAAAAGATGTTCAATCCTACGTTTTTGAGATTTAAAGAAGAATTTACAGAGAATCATGAACAGTGAAAACTTCAGTACTTTCACTTTCGACTTAAAATTCATATTTCCTTTTTCGTAGAATATGTCACTCTTTTTTGACCGTGTTCTTTAAGAGTCTTTCTTGAATCACTTAAAAATATTTAGGAAACTTCAATAAGAGCTTACTGACTTAAGTAACAGGTTTCTGAGTTTCATCCCTCAATCTTAAAGGGTGAGAAACGGTGTGAGGACCTAGGGTCCGTATCAAAAGTTTTATTTACCCTTATCGGTCCGGGGTCACGGTCTTACTCCGACTCCAAAATATATCAAAGAGGGAGTACTTCATATTAAAGTCGACAAAAACAAAACTTGCTTTAAGAGAACCAATCAGGTCAACCAATTTCGACCACGATCGATTGAACTTATTCACGGTCTACAGATCTTCCTCTGTTCGAATCAGAGAGAGACCCAACCCCCCTCTCAGAACAACTAGTGACGGATGGGAGGAGACGGAGGAGTCGGACCGACTGTTTCGAGGAAAAACAACTACACGAACGGGAGAACCAATACTCGTGTCCCAAATTTTACTAGATGGGGGATTCCGTCTACCCCCACCTCCAGTACCCCTCTTAAGTGTAGTCAGAGAGTCCTCGTTCAGTCCTATCAAAACAGAGGGAAGAGGTACTCATCGACCCATCCTTTGGATGGTGGAATTCCTGTCGACCGGAGAAGGTCCCCCGTCCCTAAAATCGGAGTTGGGGAAGATTAATACTCTTCCCAGGTTCTGGATCCCTGAAGGGTCCACCGTGTCACCATTTCTTAGGGGACGGTTACTTCCTCTTCGTCCTCTACGTCAAAGTTAGGAACCCAACCTTTCTAGGGACCTTCTCCTTTATCGTTGGGTGAGATTATAAGAACTGGTCTATTAGGGTACCTGTCTCCTCGAACCGTCTGGTGTCAGATACCCCAGCGTCTCAACCTGTCTTGACTTCGCTGACTCGTACGTACGTGGTTCTGGATATGGTCGGTGAAAAAAAAAGGGGTGTGTTAGGGGTGATCTAGAAAGGAAAGTAAGACGTTCCGGTCTGTACAGGGGTACTACTTGTAGCCCGTACCTTACGAAATCCTTTTAGGGTAAGTGTCAGTACAAGGCCGACCTTTTGGGGTTTGCTTTCGTATTTCGTCTGTGTTTGGACCCAATCCCCTTTGGTCCCTTGGTCTACGTTTCGGTCTTCTCAGTCTTGTTTGGAGACCGGTGAACATATAGGTCACAGAAATACAGAAATATCGACACTCAGATTCCCGGGTCGATCTTAGGAGAGGTAACTTGTTTCACAAGTCTCCTTTAACTGACCTAAGAAATAGAGACTCTTTGAGCCCATCGACGATCATTGGAAACGACGACACGACAGGCTGAGAAACACCGGGTCACCTGACATCAGGTGGTCCGAGGAGACAGGTACTCTAAAAAGTCCGTTCTTATGAACTCACCCAACGGTAAAGGAGGAGGTCCCCTAGAGGGGTCGGGTCCCTGACTTGGGTTCAAAGGAATCAGAGGACGTAACCGTCGGTCTAAGAGATGGTGACTCGGTGGAACTCTTCACGGGTCATCGTAAATTTTCTTAAAGCATGTTCGTCGAATGAACATAAACTCATAGAAATACTAAAGAAAGTTACCAGACTTGTCTTTACATAACAATACATGGTTATGATGTATTTATATACAGAGGGTTATTAAAATATGTGTATTTGTACGTCAAAAGACGAATATTGAAGACGAGGTAGAGGAACGGGATTTGGAATATTCTTTGAGTAAGTAAATATTGAAAAGGACCGACATATCCAACCAGTATTGAAAGGAAGGAGTGGTTGGATCTGTCGTATAATTTTTCGTCTCTGTAACGAAATAAGTGTTTCCAGGTAGATCAGTTCCGATACCAAAAAGGACACCAGTACATACCTACACTCTCAACCCGACACTTCTTTCGACTCGTGACTTCTTAACTACGAAAACTTGACACCACAACCTCTTCTGAGAACTCTCAGGGAACCTGACGTTCCTCTAGGTTGGTCAGGTAGGATTTCCTTTAGTCAGCACCCATAAGTAACCTTCCTGAGTACAACTTCGACTTTGAGGTCATGAAACCGGTGGACTACGTTTCTCGACTGAGAAAACTTTTCTGTGACTACTACCCTTTCTAACTCTCGTCCTCCTCTTCCCCTGCTGTCTCCTACTCTGCCAACCTACCACAGTGGCTGAGTTAGTTGTACCCAAACCCACCTGAGGCCCTCGACCACTACCAGTCCCTCCGGACCACACGACACCAGGTACCCCAGCGTCTCAGCCTGTGCTGACTCGCTGCCTTGACTTGACCGACATATTTCAAAATTTTCATCAGAGACGACAATAAAAGGATCGATTTTTCTTCAACAGACCGTTACCATAACTCTCTCCTTTCCGCCGGCACGTCCCTTATGATGTTATGGTCTTTACCTTCTGGACCTTGGTCGTCCCTGAGTGTCTCTTTCTAAACGCAGGGGTCAGAGAACGGGTTCTCTGTCTCTCAGAAGACGGGAAATCTATATTTCTATGGAAGTACGAGACAGATACTTCTTTGTTCTGTGCCACATTCTCCTCCTTTTGACCAGACCTCTCATAAAAAGTTCGCGCCCTAACGGAGTACCGTGTTTGCAGCGGATCAGTTAAAAGAGTGGTCGGCTCCCTCTTTCGACGTACTTATCCCTACCCACAAACCTCGCCACCCCACCCCGGTCCTCCCCTCCTCTGTGCAGGGGCGGGAGGGTCCTCCGCCCTCCCTCACCTTTTTGGAAACGGTCCCTGGACGCCGAGGCAGGGAAAGGCGCAGCGGACGTGGGTGGGCGGAGGGGGGGTGCCGGGGCCGCTAGCGGTCAGGGGGCCATCGCGACCGGTTCCGGCGACCGCCGCCACCCAAAGGACGCGAACCCTGCCGCCCTCTTCTCGTTAGGAACACAGGGCCCCGTGTCTCGTGCCAGTAGGCGCGTCTCCTGGTAGGGATCGCCGTCTGGGAGTGGTCAGGAGGGCCACAGGTGTGGGGCCGCGGGCGCAGCAGACGCGCGGGTGTAAGCGAGACGGCGCGCGTCGAGGGTGCGGGGACCGACGACGGACGGCCCGCTGCCTAGGCGGAGGGGCCAACCTGGCACTCCCAGCAGCCGCCGCAGAAATTCCGACGCAGGGGCGGGGACGGAGGAGGGGCGAGAGGGGGCGGGAGCGAAGAGGTCTGGAGGGACCTCGACCGCCGCCGCTCCTCGTCCACGGCCGCTTCGGAAGCGTACGGCGACGGGCCGGGCTCCACCATCGCCGCGGGCCGCGAGGCGGACGGGAGGAGGCCCGGCGTGAAGCCGAGGATGCGCGCGCCCCTGTACAGCCACCGCTGCCCGTCGTCGCTCCGCCGGCCGCCTCGGCGCCCGTCGCCACGCGCCCAAAAGAAGGTCTCAGGGGCCCCGCCACGGCCACCGTCGGGCCCGAGCTCGTCGCCGAGCCCGAGGAGGGCCCTCCTGAGCCGCGGGCACCGGTGGCGCCGAGGGCGGCCCGTGCAAGTCGTCGTCGTCGTCGTCGTCGCCGCGGTGGTCGTCCCTTTTCACTGCCATTTTATGCTAGCGTTCCTCGAAGCCTTTGCCGAGCACGACCTCCTCACCTAGCACCTCGTCGACCCTGTCGACATACCGACGCTCCATGGACCCGCGCCCCAGCCCTCCCAGCGCCCCGCCCCCCGTCTGAGCGCGTGGCCCAACACGTTTGTGTCCTTAAGAGGTGCCGAGACCGAGGACCGACGCGCGGCGGGACCAAGGACCCCTGGCTCCCGACCCTCGCTCTGCGCCGCGCAAGAGAGGGGTCCCACGGGAGACCACGGTCCCGAGTGGGACGAATCCAAGTCGACGGCCCACGGGTCTCTCGACCCCCGGGGAACTACTAGCACCCCTCCAGCCCAGAACGAGTCGCGAGGGTTCGGGCCCGAGAGGAGCCGAAGTCGACGTAGAAGGGTTTCACCCCGAGCCTCCCCGAGTGGGTCGACGCGCGTTCTTGTCCTGAGGGACGATCCTAGGACCGTTGGGCCTTAAAACACCTCTCCCTCGTCCCTTCTCTGACTTTCGGCGAAGTGGCTCTCCTCTCCAAGACCCCTAGGGTCTCCGGGGGACGCAAGAACTTTATTATAGTGTTTTGGCATTCGACTTGCGCAAGGGACAAGGTCGGTCGGGGCTACGCACAGAGGTGCTAAACAGGAACGGAATGGTTTCGACGTGCGCAACTCGAAACAACTTCGTCCAAAGAAAGAAGGACGGGTCAAAGTCAATGAGGGCAACTACCTTCGTCTTACTCTCGGAACCCGTTGGACCTTCCCAAGCCCCACCTCCTTCCCTCGGACGCCCACACGACCCTTAAGGGGTCGAGGGTGAGGCGGCGCTATAAATGAAGGGTGTCTAGTCCCCGATTCGGACATGCGTTTGGACGGCGTATTCCTCTTTACCAACTACACAAAAACCTCTTTATAATTCTTGTTTGACATTGTTTTGACACGAATGGCTTTTTCCTGTCTTCGAATTTACGAGAGGGTCCTCTGAAAAATTACCGTCACTAACATTTACTTCATCAGATGAAGATTCCCTCACCTCAAACCTTTCCCACCTTCCTACTTCTCCCAATTATTAATTCCTATACCGAAGACTCAATTTCGACCCAAACGCAAGTAGGCCGACAATGGGAGAAGTCGTTTTTACTTTCGGTCTACTTGGGTGACCGAAAAGGAGACCAAACCTAAAGTGTGTAAAATACCGGATAACACTTATGGATAAAAGGAATTATAAGAGTAGCTCGCTCCTTTGTCGTAAGAGTAATGCCTGAGGACTACTTACTAATACTATATTACTTCGAACTGATATACTGATTACCCGAACATTTAAAGGAGGTCGGGTCGAGAATATTTTCGTAAAATTAACGTATTTATTTTTGACCGGGTTTAGCTTTCACAAATACCACAAAAAAAATTCATCCTTCAACCGTTTTGAGAAATTTCTTTGTTATATAAACTAAAGCTACCCTAATGACACCCCCACCTACCTTCTGAGTCAGAACGGAGACATCTTAGGTTAATCAAAAGTAAATAA
This sequence comes from Capra ibex, assembly GCA_006410555.1. Lineage (NCBI taxonomy): Eukaryota > Metazoa > Chordata > Mammalia > Artiodactyla > Bovidae > Capra > Capra ibex. Next base: position 68,276,822 of record SJYO01026388.1, read on the forward strand.
AGTATCATCCGAAATACGAGGTAAAACCCAAATCTCTTCTAAACCCAATTATCTCTTTGATGACAACTTTAATACGAAATCATTACGAGGAAAATACCGTCTGGTTAATGTACATCAAACCCTTTCTCAAGGTCGGAGAATCGTTCCAACCATTTAGTACATAAAAGTTTTAAGAGGATTGACTTTTTTTTTTTTTTTTTTTTTTCCTTCTAACTTACGAGTAACATAATTTGTACATCTAATCCATGGATAAAATTTCCCATTTCTACTGGAACTTAGAAAAGGAACACGAAGAGTATAAAGTCTGGAGGTGTATATCGTTTGTCGATTTTTAGACTCTCCAAAACACCATTTTACTGTCTTCTACGATATACGACGGCCGAACAATAATTTTACACCGTCCATAAAGATAAGTTCAACGAACAAGACAGTACAATCCAACTTCTCGATATTCAGTATAACCGTTAAATATTTATGATACGACTACGATGTGGAAGTGACTTATTATTTTTCGGACACCTGATTATTCATCGGTATATTTCCTGACAGAAGAAGGTAGAGAAAGAGGTGATCATACCGAGATAAAAATCGAAGTCGAGAGACCAGACTATCGGAGAGGAGCGACTATCAAAGCTCATAAAGTCGGAGACCACACATTTAACTCTTCCTGGATCGACCAAACATCGAGACTTAGAGGACTTATACTTCCAATCATTTACAGGTTTACCACACACACACACTTTAACTGTACCTTTCGGTTGAACGGTCTGAAGTCGAGTCGGTCTCCGAACTCGACGGACGATCCAATCCACGGAAGATCTACATTAAAGTCTTTTTGAACGTAGTCCGTCCAGTCGTCAATCTACTAGATAGGAAAAGTCTTATCCTTTATGACCAGAAAATCTCACGGTATTTCACACTATAAAATTTAATCTTTCCTCACCCTTATTTCTTTATGTGTCTTATTGAAGGGTCGATGCCAAAATAGATCTTCAAACGTCACCGGTTAGTCAAAACATATCTCTTATTGTGTTTCTCTTAAAAACCTCATTCATGAACACAATCCAGGGTCCACAACAAGATCCGGGAAACACATGTGACTGAGTAATCAGAAATGTTGTTGGGTATACTTGTCCCACGACAATAAGAGAGTCTGTGTCGTCTTAATTTTCCGAAAGGGTTCGAGGCATCGACCACCTACCGTGACCCACCTACCGTACGTGAGACTCAGGTACAAGGTTGGTGGTTTGGACGAAGATTGAGACTCCGCAGGACACATTCTTTTGTCCACCTCCGGAGTGTCGTACGCAGACTTATAAATTTTCACAGAGAAATTTTACACAAGATAGGAGGATGGAACTGTTGACATAGAAGTATTACTGGGTCTTTCCCTCCAAACTTGGCACTTAAGGGTCTAGAGGGTTTCGAGTCTTGACTAGTTTTCTTGGCAAGGGACCGGGTCCCGGACGAAGGAAACCGGACAAGTGGACACTATGGTAGGATGGACCACTTCCCGTAACATAGGTGAACGTGTAGGTCAGACAGGTGTGGGAGGCGGTGGGGGATTGGTACGGAGACCGAGGTTGGTTCCTCCGGTCTGGACCCTTCTCGACCAAGTACGGAACCTTCACAGACGTATAAACTAGTCCCCTACGACCCCTGAACTTCACATCGAATTTTGGTCTACCTCCGAATGGTCAGGACCTACTCCTTCGGAAGGACCATGAGACGTCCTTTTACGGACACCGTCCTCACCGGGTCCCGACACTGGGGAGAATATGTCAGATTCGTATCATAGCAATTTGTCGTATCGGAAAACCTATATTTTTATTTACAGAAATATCTAAGATTTTACCAATACAAATATCAATAAAAGGTAAAGTAGATGAACATGTCCATCAATGTAAAAGTGGATCCTTAAACTAGTAGGACCTTGACGTTCCAATTGAGACGTAGTCGTACATTCCTAAAGACAAAATTCTGTAAAAGTATAGAGAGGGTTTGGGACTACCAAAATTTCTCGTGAACTATAGACCGTATTAAGATGAAACTGTTCATAGCGTTCTCCTGAATGACCTATTCAATACAGTTAAAAAGAGTAGAACGGGTCGTAGTTCTATTGTAGCCATGAAGGTCAAAACGTTAAACTAAACGAAACCTTTATTTTCGGGCAGCAATTAGAGCCTAATGACTTTGGGGGTGTCGTCGGATCCGTATTTGTCTGAACATGTGTCTCCCGTAGGGGACCACTAGGACTGACAGGTAAGTCTTCCTGAAAGGAAAAGGTCGTAGTCAGACGTAAAAATTTTTAAAAAAAATAAAAAAATTAACTTCCTATTACCGAAATGTCTTAAAACAATAAAAGACAGTTTGGAGTTGTACTACAGACACAAAATTTTTCACCAAAGACCGTGTAATGTAAAAAAGTAGAAGGGAATGAGGGATGGTAGAAGTAAGACATTTAGTCACCAAGAGTTTTATAAAACTAACACCGGGGTTTTTCTTTAAAGGAACGAAGGACTATGGATGTGACTGTATACCTACCTACGTCTCTAAGTGTTTCTGGTCAATTATAATGGTACATGCGTTTTCTTTTTAATGGTTCAATTAGATTTTACATACGTATGTACGGTTCAACGAAGTCAGCACAGACTGAGAAACGTCGGGGTATCTGATATCGGACGGTCCGAGGAGACAGGTACCCTAAGAGGTTCGTTCTCATGATCTGACCCAACGGTACGGGAGAAGGTCCCCTAGATGGACTATATTCTTAGCTTGGGTGTAGAGAATTCAGAGGACGTAACCGTCCGTCCAAGAAATGGTGATCGTGGTAGACCCTTCGGGGATTATATTTTATACTGAAATAATTATAAATTTATGTTATAAGACAAGATAAATTAAATGGTCTTAACGACCGACACTGAGAGATTTAACTAAAGTAGTGTGTAAACCCCCAATACTGGACGGTAATTTTTACATGACGAGGTCTTTCCCTTTGTGAATTTGTATAAATTCTCTGTTTCGATTTTAAATAATTCATGAAAGACATAGTCCATACTGAGTACATTAGGATCATTGTTGGAGACTATCAGGGCACCTACACCTTTGACTCCGAGTCTCTTCAGATCTTCAACGGACTCCGGGGAGTCGACCTTGTGTCGCCTCGTCCCGACACAGGTCTTTCGGTCTACATGGGATTGGTGACGAAGGACTCTACCCTGTCACGGACCGTGAGAGACACTTGGGGACATCCAATGGACGAGGACCTACGTCGACACTATTGAAAACCCATCTGACTACAACGTACATCTCCCTGTGTCCACAAACACCCAAACAAGAACCTAGTCCGACGAAGAAAAGTCAAGTCCAGGAATGAAACAAGAGTTGAGGGTGAGATATTGTAGTTTAATCGGACGAAACGACCTTCCATCTTTGACGACAGATCTTCTACCAAACGTCTATTACACCGCTTAGGGGTAAATCCATCGATAAACTCTTACTTAGCCGAAAGGTTGTTTTGACGAATTTTACCTACGGTTCCTCCTTCCCCCCTACCCTACTTAACCCTCTAACCCTAACTGTTTATATGGGATGATACTTCACCCAACGGTAAGGGAAGAGGTCCCCTAGAAGGACTGGGTCCCCAGTTTGGACCCAGAGGGCACAACGTCCGTCTAAGAAATGACAGACTCGGTGGTCCCTTCGGGGATTGTATATTTTATCTGGTGATTACTCTTGGATGACATATCGTGCCCCTTGAGGTGAGTCACGAGACTAGTGGATTTACCCTTCCTTTAGGTTCCTGTCCCCGATAGACATAGGTACGTTGACCAAAGTGAAACGACACGTCGTCTTTGATTGTGTCGTGACATTGTGTTGATATGAGGTTGATTTTTTTTTTTTTTCTTGACGAATTTCTTTTGTGGTATTTGAGTTAGACATTTTATAATACCTTATGTAATTTGTACAAATGTTAAGATACTTATTTTCTTAACTTTAACGGTTTCCGACTTTTCCTTTGACGAATTGTTCAAGGGAAACCTCGTTACCAATCCCTTTAGACTGCGCCTCCGTCGTCCATTTTCTCATTTACGAAACTTCACTCCCTTGGACTTTCGATGTGACCGGGGACGAAACTCATCACGACTCTACCTCGTAGAAGGAATAATTGAAGACTCGGGGTGAAAGGGGACACAAATTCCCTTAGTAGGACCGGGGAACCGCCCCAGTAATACTCAAGACGTACCCAGTCTGGTGCCTCGACCTTGAGTCAGCCACATTAAACTTGGTGCGTACGCACGCACGAGGCAGTCAGTCAACACAGACTGAGATACACTGGGGTTCCTGACATGGAGCGGTCCAAGGAGACAGGTACCCTAAAAGGTGGGTTCTTATGACCCCATCCAACGGTAAAGGAGAAGATCCCCTAGAAGGGCGACGCAGAGAAGGTAACCTTCTACCTAAGAAATGATGACTCGGAGGACCCTTCGGGGTCAACCTTGGTATTGGTCGGTGATTGACAACCAGTAAGAGATACTATGTCCTCCCGTCTTCACCCCTTCCTTTACTTCGGAAGTATGGATCAACAACCATCTCAAACCTCTACCTATACTCCAGTCTCCACAACCACACAGAGACTTGAACTTGTGCTCGTTTATAGTAGGGGGAGGGGAAAAAAAGATCGCGGAAGGAATAAGACCTTCACGAACACTTAAAAGTAAATACACCTCTCTGGAACGATAACAAGTCAGTGATTCAGCACAAGCTGAGAAACGCTGACGTCGTACCTGACGTCGTACGGTCCTAGGAGACAGGAGGTGAGAGAGAGACTCAAACGAGTTTAAGTACAGACAATTCAACCACTACGATGGATCGGTAGAGTAGGAGACGACGGGCACAGAGGGAAACAGAAGTCAGAAAGAGTCGTAGTCCCAGAATCCGTAGTTGTGAAACTTCCGTCCCAACTAAAATTAAAAGAAGCAGACACATGGATCATCCCGAGTTTGTACTTCGTTATCGTACTTACTTACTTTTTCTTAGTTGGAAGTCTTTTGAAAACTTTTCAGGAACAACAAAATCAGGACATAATAAAAATCGCTACGAGGAAATAGTATGAGGACCGATACCTTTTTATGATTAGATCCCAAAACCATTTGTCAGTAGGTATAGTTCGAGAACGTAGAAGTGACAAACTAAAGTTGTAAAAACCTATATGCGGATGGAAGTAACTGAATAAACGAACTTTATCCTTGAATTTCTGTCACCGACGTCGATTAACTAAAAATTCGAATCTAACTCTCTTAAGAGAACTGTTAACTTGAAGAAGGAGGTCACAGGACAAATGAGAAAAGGAAACGAAGACGACACGGGGAGTGGTGTGATTGGATGGACGGAAAGAGTAGAGACCGTTGACAAACGAAGGTCCTAGAAGACAAAAAGAGGGTGGTAACTTTGTTGGACCGAAGGATCCTACGGGAACGAGTGGAGTGTCGACAGGAGAAAGATCTACCGCCCACGTCACTTCAGGCAAAGTAGAAGGAAGACCAGACGTGTGGTACACGTATTGACGCAGAACGCCAGACGATAGGACAAAGACAGAGGACATGAACCGACAAAGTGTGGAAGTGGACCGAAACGTTCCATGGAAAGAACAATGGACTTGACGGGGAGAGTCGGAGGGCACAAGTTCGGTCCGGTTGACGGGAGGGTTCGTCCGAGAATTAATAAGAGGATAGACCCGACGAAAAAGTTGGAGAGGAAAAGTGGGGTCGTGTGTGTGTTCAACGTCACAAAGAAAAACAATGGTTGTTGGGGGACGGTGTTTTTACAAAGGAAAAAGTTAGGACATGAAGGAAACTGACACCGGGATAGAAGAGGAAGGGAATGATAAAAAGGTCTAGAAAGAGGAGGTACTGTGGTGACAAATAGGTAGTGGTAGACTACAACCGAAGACGGTGCCAAAGGGACTCCTAGAGGAACAACGAGTTAGGTCACCCAAACAAACCCAGAGATAAAGTAACTGGAAGACTCCGGAAGCCACGGGAAGGCGTAAAGGAACCCTTGGGGAAACGAGATTCGTCTAGAGAGGACCCAGAGTAGGAATAGTGATCACTGAGAAGGTCGGAGGAGAGACGCAAAAAAAGGAGACAGAAGGAGAAGTCACTACAGTGTGGTCCAGACAGAAACCCAGGGACGAGACAAGAGAGATAAAAAGAAGGGTGACGATGTAGGAGAAAGACCCACTATACTTATAAGGACACCGAAGTCAACGACAAGTGTGAGACTGTTGAGAAGCTAGAGGTAAAAATCGGGACTAGACAAAAGCCTCATGGTCTGTATAAGTCTACGGCCTACCCTCAGAGTGGAAGTCGACGAGCCTTCGACTCAAAGAACAGTAGGAGACGTTTGGGCGGGAGAAGGAGTCAACGGAGCCACCCACCACCCGTGCGACAGGCGTCCACAGGTCGGGTTTAGTGTGACCGAGGGAAGAGACTGGAGAGGGACGCCCAGTGTGGGTCGTCAGTCCTCTGGAACAACTACGGACGCGGAAGTTCGGGACCTCAGACTGACGCGCCGAAGAGTGATAGTGGGGAAATCAGGTCGTGGAATGCTGCAGAGTGGACATAATATCGTCGTCTGTGAAACCAGAGGACAGGGAGTTTAAGGACGATGATGCTCATGATCATGATGATGCTCATGACCATGATGATGTCAGGGAGGTGATCACGACGACCATAATAATGAAGACGACGAGTTTATCGAGAGCCAGTTCCCGGCCCACTACATCTGTAAGATAGAGGAAATGCCCCACCCTTCATAACAGAAGTAACGAAGTGTAATGTCTCCTTCTTTGGCTCCAGTCTCTTCAACGAGGAACAGGGACAGGTTCCAGTGCCACTAAGGGTTTCAGTGTACCGGAGGTACGACGACAACGAGGGTAGTCGACGAACAGAGTCCAAGAATGACGTGTGGGTTAGGAACGACTCGACCTCAAGTCAGGAACGTCATTCAGCCCTTCCCTCCAGCTCTCTGACGGCATGTCTCTAGAACTTGGTGTCCAGAGCAAGTCTCCATTATAGCAGAGTTCACCGCTCCGACCTCGCTTCGGGACAGAGGTCAAGGACCCTACCCCAGAAGAGGAGACTAGGGAGTGGAGGTCGAGAGGGAGGGGTGCCCTCGAAGCCTCGGGGTAGGTGCACCGACCTCACAAAGGTTTTAGGGCTGGGCTAGATCAGTGGGGGTATCGGAAACCCCGATACTGTTTCGAGTCCCCAGGGGAGAGACCAGGGTAGAGAACAGGGGTGGGGTGGGGACGAAGAAGTCAATAGTTGGCTCAAGGGTCACGTCCACTCCGCCCTTGGGGCAGGGGGAACGAAAGAGGGAGACGGTCGTAGTGGACAGAGAAGGAGGAGGAGGAGTGGACAGACGGAGAATGTACAAGAGGAGGTCCTTCGGAGACACTGTCCACGACAGGGACCGTTCGACCGGCTGTCCGGAAACGACCGGACACGGATGGTCACAGAGTCCTGGAAAGACATTAGGACAGGGGACCGGAACGACGGTCGAAGCAGTCCCACCTTAGAACACCAGGGACGTCGGACCCACCGGAGAAGTAGGACAGACGTGAGTCCCGAGGTCCTGGACCGACAGTTCATTCACTACGTGTCTGACCGGGACATCTGGCCAACCGTCGTAGAAGACCACGGCACGTAAAGTCTTCATGTATTGGGTTTAATTCACGTAATTACATCATACTAGACGGACATAATTTTTGGACGAGAAGAACCCTGAAGGGATCACCAGGTCTCTAATTCTGAGGAGACAAGGTGACGTCCCCTGAGTCCAAGTTAGGGATCACTCCCTTGAGTCTAGGGTGTATGTCGTACGTTGTACCGTTTTTTTTTTTTTTTTTTGATTTTTTGAAGAGAAGATAGTAACTACTTCAAAACTAAGAAAAAGTACCAATCCTTAATATAGGTACATCAAAAAAAAAAAAAAAGTGGACCTTTTAAGGGACTCGTCTCCTCGGACCGTCCGATATCAGGTACCCCGGTGTTTCTCAACCTGTACTGACTCGTTGGGTCGTGTGTCAAAAAACTCTGACACTTAATTTTCTCATAGTACTACCTTATTCCGTAACTACGGGCCCAGTATTTTCAGAAGTTTCCCTCATTAGTGTGTAATGACGGTAAGAAGAGACATTAAAATTAAAAAATAATACCTGTTCTTATAATGAAACAAACGTGTCATTAACAAGTGAAGAAACCCTCACCTCTAGGAACGACATGACCCTTCTCCACTCCCGAAAAGGTCGTCGTCTATTGTAAGTCTCGCTGTCCGAGTGTGTACAGAACTACCTTGTTCCTTACTTTCGGTCCTAAGGACGGAGACGAATTTTCAAGTCCGGTTATTTAAGAGTGGTCCAAAAAGAATCAGTCGTGACCGTAAAACCTTTAGACAAGGTGACGCATTTTCGACTCTTTTTTCCTCTGGTCTCACACTAAATCAGAGATTTCGTAGTGAAATACCAACTTCTATTTTACTAGTGTTCCCAAAAAGGAAAAACTTTCTTGGGACCCCCGTTTGACACCTTTCTGAACACCTCCCGTTCTTATAAGTAAATAAGTAAGTAAGGTTGTCTGTAAACGTATCTACCCCTTTCTCCTTATTCTGCGGTAGTAGGTAAATTTAATCCATTCTCTTTTTCTCTTTCATTTCCTTTGAACAGGTAATATCCTCCTCTTGTCTCCGTAGGTGTATCAACCTTCAGGAAACTACCGTCGTTGAGAGAGGACAAACGTCAACTTACACAAAAGGTATGTAAAGAAATGACAGAAAAGTATGACGAATACCCTAAGAACTCCGTTCTTATGACTTTACCAAACGGTAAGGGAAAAGGTCACCTGGTGCAAAAAAGTCTTGAGAGGTGGGTAGGTAGAACCCACCGGGACGTGTCGTACCGAGTATCGAAGGAACTCAATGTGTTCCGACACTAGGTACACTACTAAAACTAATCAAAGACACTAACACCAAAAGTAAGACCTCCGACATCTTAATATCAAGAACGAAAAAGACAGACAGTATTCCCACCACAGTAGACGTATAGACTCTAACAACTATAAAGAGGACCGTCAGAACTAAGGTCGAACAAGAAGTAGGTCGGACCGTAAAGGGTACTACATGAGACGTATATTCAATTTATTCGTCCTACTGTTATATCTCGGAACTGTATGAGGAAAGGGTTAAAACTTGGTTAAAAGACGGTGAGAATACCGTCTTTCACTTCTCTTTGATTTCTCGAAGAACTACTTCCACCTTCTCTTCTCACTTTTTCGACCGAATTTTGTGTTGTAAGTTTTTCGGTTCTAGTACCGTAGGTCAGGGTAGTGAAGTACCGTTTATCTACCCCTTTGTTACTTTTGTCACCGTCTGACAAAAGAACCCGAGGTTTTAGTGACGTATTCCACTGACGTCGGTACTTTAATTTTCTGTGAACGGGAAACCTTCCTTTCGACACTGTTTGGATCTGTCGTATAATTTTTCGTCTCTGTGATGAAACGACTGTTTCCAGACAGATCAGTCTCGATACCAAAAAGGTCATCAGTACATGTCTACACTCTCGACCTGGTATTTCATCCGACTCCGGGTTTCTTAACTACGAAAACTTGATGCCACAACCTCTTCTGAGAACTCTCAGGGAACCTGACGTTCTTCTAGGTTGGTCAGTTAGGACTTATGAGTAACCTTCCTGACTACGACGTCGATTTCGAGATTATGAAACTGGTGAACTATGTTTCTCGGTCGAGTAACGACCCTTCTAACTCCCGTCCTCCTCTTCCCCTGTTGCCTCCTACTCTACCAACCTACCGTAGTGACGGAATTACCTGTGCTCTCGTTTGAGACCCTCTACTACTTTCTGTCCCTTCGGACTACAAGACGTCAAGCACCCTAGTGTTTCTCAGTCTGTGCTGAATTGTTGACTTGCTGTTGTTTACATGACGGATCACCAACACAGGAAGAAGGAAAAGAGATTCGGACAAAAGTCCTTCTAATGGAATTTAAGTAACTGTAATACTACATTTACTAACTTTTGTACAATAGAAAGTAAAATTATCCTTCATTTCAGAAGTCATTCTCTTTCAGTAGTAAATTATTGACTTGAAGTCCTTACTTATTTGTCCCGTCCGATATAGTAAATACCCGACACCCTGGAACAACCACAGATACTTTAGATACTGAGTTTTAGACAGAGATTATACTACGACACCCTTACTGGACCGGAGACAAGATCACCCGCCGGACGAATGGTCGGTCTACTGGAACCGCTGGATAGTATAAGTACTATCCGAAAACAAAAGTCCAAAAGAAAGGAGTAGATTTTTTGTCCCCCTCCTTCAGATCCCGAAGGAACTGACTAGAAGTCTCCAAGATATTATTTAGGCCTACACGTGACCTCTTTTCCTCTAAATAATTTCCCTCCCACTACGACATTCGTCATTATCTCCCCGAAAGGAAAGTTCCGTTTGGACTCTGTTAATAATCTGATCAAGTGAGTTTCTAGTAGACTAAAGGTATCAGTAAAGTCATCGATTTCACTCACAGAGGTGGGAAGGGAACGTATTAGAGAACACACTACGGTGAACCTACCTTTCCTAGTTTAACTCTTCCGAAAATTTTTTCTCTTTTTGTGAGAAAGGGGGAGATCATGAAAGGGGGATGGTAACTGAAGGTTCAACTTAAACTTTAGATTGTCACGTCTATGAGTCTCGATGAGAATAGACGGAAAAAAAAAAAAAAAAAAACGTAAATTAACCCGATTGGAAATTCTTCTCGACCGTATAGACTGAATTTCGAAAATCCGTATATTAAAAATTATAACCGACAATCCCTGAAAAGGTCAAGATTAATAAACAGGAAATAGAACCGTCGAGTATTAATTGATTACCACCATAAATAAAATTGAACTCCTCCTAAACACAACTCTATATTTTACTCGTAAGCTCTCTCTTTTCACGCCGTCTAAATCCTTTATTTAAAAATTTTTCCGCTCCTCGTATTTAATCGGATTTATTCTCCGACTTCTTTAGACATGAGTTGTTTAATTAAAGGTGACCCCTTAAATAAGGACCTTACAGTGAAATATCAATCTAAATCTTGATTGTATTGTCCTATCTTTTTACTTTAATTCTAAAAAGTATCTGTCAAGACCATCTTTCACCTTTCGTCTTAACTAACGAGGAATATTATGACCAAATAAAACAAAATACTATCCTAGGATTTCGGGGTAGTCTATTAGGGTAAGTTAGATACGTTTTCGAGACACTACATTCATCAGTAAGATAAAGATTTACTCTTTTAACTCAGAGTCTTCCCGAATCATTGTACGGGTTCAAATTTAACGGTCATTCTTCTTGTTCTGAGTCTGAGTCTTCGTCAAGAACCTTTGGTACTTGTAGTCAAAGTGGAAGTGGGGACTAGTAAAGGTACATAAGATCGTAAAAACTGGTTATGTAGTCCGTTTTGAAAAGTCGAATTAAATAAAATATATGAAAGTTTATAAGACGTAGAATCAACTTGTTAAATATCGTAAGACAATAAAACGTCTACTTAGTAAATGGCCTAAGTCGACAAAGAAATCTTTTTAAGTTTAGGTAATCAAAAGTTCACATATAGTGTCAATTCACATAATGAATAAAGCAAAACGGTCCAAACGTACTCATTAATCATAACCCCAAGTACTTCCTATTTTATGGATGAGACATAGGATACCGAATAAATTTCACTCAAAGGTTGAAAAATGAAGTTCTGAGGTAAACTCGTCTATTTACCTCTTGTTCATTTTTCAACCTTTGAGTGAAATTTATTCGGTATCCTATGTCTCATCCATAAAATAGGAAGTATAAACTTTTAGGGGTTATAATAGAAACTGTACTTCATTTCTTTATTACGAAGAAGGTTTATTTTATACTTTTTAGGATTTGTTATAGAAAACGAAAACGATTTCTTATAAAAACAGGGCTCGAAACACCAGTTGGTAGACAATTATAGAAAATACAAAAGAAACAGTCATCATGATGACTGTCTCGACGAAATAAGTAAAGACGCTTATAATTAACTTAGCTCAGACAAAGTTCCGTTCGTTCATTCCACGACGTAAAAGTCTGACCATTTCTACTGAAAGGACAAGAGTACTCGATTATAACGTGTATTGTCAAGATTAATCAGTTGACCAAAAAGAGGACAAACACTACCCCACACCGTCGAGAAATTGTTCAACTTTCTTTTACTCAGTAACTAACCCACGATTTTGTACTAATACGAACGATATTACTATTGTGAGAGGTTTATAATGTTGATTTTTTTTATCGTGCATGATAGAGACCATCTGTTCACAGAAAACAATTCGATTTTATAAGGTAAAGAAGTAGTTTGGGTCTACCAAGTTATAAATCATTAGATACGGTCTTCGTCAAATATACCTACCTACAAATCTATTACTTTCACACACACACACACACACACACACACACGTCCACACACACACGCGTGTCCACACACACACATAGATCCATTTGTCTGGTAGTGGGTTTGATCGGACTCTGAAATTTTCGTAAATCAACTGTCAGTGCAGAGTTTGAAGACCTGATAAGGGTGCAATTTGAAGTCTCTCCCTATCATCCGGCGGAAATTATGCACCTTCTAGATAGTCAACTCAAGTGAGTAATAAGATTTCTCCTCTATCAAATAAATAGGAACTGTGACATGATATTTAACGGACGAATTTCGTTAAATCTTGTCAGTTCCTCCCGTTTCTTACTCTATGCCTCTTGTATGTGTCGTGTGTTTCACGTTAGGTTTAAGAGTTCGGTTGGCAATACTGATTCTGTGATAGGATGAGTCGACGGAGATACCATGGTCGAACTCAAGACTCGTCGGGACCACCCACACTCACACTCACTCGTTGTGAGAATCGAGGAGAGTCCTCGGAGGTAGGACGACGAGTTCCTCCCTGAATGAAGAAGTAGAACTCGGAAAGGAAGTCTTCAGTGTCTCGTCCTGTGACTTTTAGACACGTAAAGTAGCTTACCTTTACTACGGAGTCATTTCACGGTCTGTGCGTATGTGTGTCTGTGACAAAGAAGGACAGAAACGGGTCTAGATTCCAGGGGACCTCTTCCCGTACCGATGGGTGAGGTCATAAGAACGGACGTCTTAAGGTACCTGTCTCCTCGGACCCCCGATGTCAGATACCTCGACGTACCTCAGCCTTCGTATGTGTCGTCCCTCGAACAGACACGGAAGACGAGTGGGAGCCGGGTGACGGCGCACCGACAGAGAGGAGAGGTGCCTCCCGCGAGTGCGGGAGGGCCCACGACTCTGGGAGTACGGGTAGAGCAGAAGACACGAGAGTCGTCACCAACAGACGGGACGAAAGACCTCGGTGAGTTGGGTAATAGGTAGGTAGTCGGTAGAATGGGAGACGGGTAGGAGGGTAGTCAGTAAAACGGTAGGTAGAGAGGGAGAAAGGTTATAGGTAGATGGTCAGGACGTTAGTGGAAGACGACCCGGGTGAGTTTTTTTTCAAATATCTAAATGTCTTTTTAATACTTACATCATAAGGTTTGATTCAACTGTCTGAAATAAAAGAACCAGAGGTTTTAGTGACACCTCTAGACGTCGGTACTTTAATTTTCTGCGAACGAGGAACCTTATTTTCGATACCGTTTGGTTTTCTCGTATAATTTTTCGTCTCTGTAATGAAACGACTTTTTCCAGACAGATCAGTTTCGATACTAAAAAGGTTATCAGTACACATTTACACTCTCAACCTGGCATTTCTTCCGATTCGTGTCTTCTTAGTTACGAAAACTTGACACGACAACCTCTTCTGAGAACTGTCAGGGAACCTGACGCTCCTCTAATTTGGTCAGTTAGGATTTCCTTTAGTTGGGACTGATAAGTGACCTTCCTGACTACGATTTCGAGGTTATACAACCGGTGGACTACACTTCTCAGTTCAGAAACCTTTTCTGGGACTACGACCCTTTCTAACTTCCGTCCTCCTCTTCCCCTACTGTCTCCTACTCTACCAACCTACCGTAGTGACTGAGCTACCTGTACTCAGACTCCTATAAGACCCTCTACGACTTCCTGTCCCTTCGGACCGCACGACGTCAGGTACCACAGCGTTTCTCAGTCTATACTGTCACTGACTTGGCTCGACTTGAGGTACATGAGACGTTGGTCAAAATGGATAATCGTTGTAGAATTTAATCATACCGTGTAAACAATGTTAATTACCTGGTTATAGTCATGTAATAAAATTGATCTTAAATATGAAATAAGTCAAAGGACCAAAAATAGGTCCCAGAAAAAAAGACAAGGTCTTAAGTGGGTTCTATGGCACACTGTAAATCAACGGTGCAGTAAATCTAAGGAGAACTGACGCCACCAAAGAGGCCACGGAGAGCAAAAAGTATTGAAACTGTCAACACACTCCATGACAATCCATAAAACATCTTGCGGGGAGTTTACCCTGAACACACTACAAAAAGAATATTAATCTGACCCATACTCAAACCCGCTCCTTTTAGCGTCTCCACTTCCCATCAAGAGTAGTGTAGGACAGTTCCCTGAAGAATAGTAGTCCTGAATAGTGACAACTACAGCCAGAACTAGTGGACCGACCGTATCACAGAAGGTCCAAGGCAGTGTGGATTCCTCCCCCCTGAATGCGAGGTTGAGGAATATAAAGATGTATTCGATTTACCTTAAGAAGACGCACTCTGTAAGCAGAGGAGAGAGGGTGAACAAATAAATCGGTTATTAAATAAATTTAGAAACACCCGACACCCATAAATAATACATGAAACCCAATTTTAAACAAGGAAGACATAAATAAAATAACGGACTTAACAAGGTTGAAACCTTCGACAAAGTTAGCCGAGGAAACAAACATACAAACTGTATGAGGGTAGTAACATACACACACGCACACAAACGCGCACACACAAACACACACAAATTATGAAGAAATGAGAGACCAAGATGTTCTATAAGGTTCAAGTAGAACACATGAAAAATGGGATCCGTATCTCAGTCGGTAAAGATGTTCCTCTAAATCAAGAAAAACATCTTCTTACCATAATCTTTTGTCCTGTACCTACAAGCCACACCGATGACCCCAGTAAGATCCCAGACAGTCGACAGTCTCACTTCTTTCCCTACACACTTATTGATACCATATATGTATATAGACATTTATAAAGATATCCATTGGTTGGTAGTGAGAGATATAATTCGGTTTGTACTCAAGTTCCACTACAGAGGGTGAGATTAGGTAATGGTACACGTAATAAGATCGGAGAAAGAGAACGAGTGGACATTTAAAAATAAGGTAGCTACTCTTTGAACTCCAAGGGTGGTGGACGTTAGGTAAGTGAAACACGTCAACACCCCATGTACATGTCGTCAATAGTCTTGACAATGGGTATGGGGACACCCTTTATCGAAATAGTTGCCCTCACGTCACAAACACGTGTCAAGTGAAACGTAAATCACAATATCTGAGATGAGTAAAGGTCCATGAATCCAGTCGTGGAGAAGGGGTATGGGGAAAGTCACTCCAACAAAGTATGTAAACATTATATGAATCTAACTAAAACGGTATAAGACGTAAGGTAAAACCCTAGCGCGTTTGAGAATTCACTAAAAAATAAAAAAATAGTAATAAAACCTGTATGGTACGTTGAACGTCCTAGAATCGAGGGACTGGTCCCTGACTTGAACGTGAAGGACGTCACCTTCGGACCTCAAGATTGGTGACCTGGTAGTTTCTTAAAGGATTTTTAAAAAAGAACTTTGAACGTGTAGGATTTAACAGGAAACACGACATTTCATGAAACACAAAACTGTTTATGTACTACAGTACATGAGTGGGAATGTCATAGGATATCTTACCGAAGTGGTACGACTCTTTAGAGGGTATTAAATGAGTAAGTTGGAAAGGATGAAGGGGGACTCGAGGACTTTTGGTGACTAAGTGGTAACGGTGTCAAAACAAAAAGGATCTACAGTGTATTAACCTTGGTACATCATATATCGGAAAAGTTGGACCGAACAAAGTGAAGTCAAGTCAGTGAGTCAACACAGGTTGAGAAACTCTGGGTACCTGACGTCGTGCTGTCCGAAGGGACAGGAAGTGGTTGAGGACCTCGAATGGGTTTGAGTACAGGTAGTTCAGCCACTACGGTAGGTTGGTAGAATAGAAGACAGGAGGGGAGGCGGAGGACGGAAGTTAGAAAGGGTGTAGTCCCAGAAAAGGTCACTCAGTCAAGAAACGTAGTCCACCGGTTGCCTAACCTCGAAGTCGAAGTCAGGAAGGTTACTTATAAATCCTAATTAAAGGAAATCCTAACTGACTAAACTAGAGGAACGACAGGTTCCCTGAGAGTTCTCAAAAGAGATTACGGTGTCAAGTTTTCGTCGTTGAGAAACCGTGAGTCAAAAGAAATACCAATCGTTGTACATAAATTCTAAGTAAATGTAGAAAAGTACTTAACTATCGAGTAAAGAAAAATATCGATTTATTATAAGGAAACGTATGGTGTTAAACAGGTAATTTGATACCTTCCCATAGAACCAACGAAGTTCAAATCCCCGTTAATATTTATTTGGACCGTATCTATAAGTGAGTGTCCGAGAACTCACCTATATTTGAATTTTAATAAACCCATTTATTCGGTCTACATCAAAACCTACGATCTCTATGCGTATCATCCCTGTGTCGTTATTTGGTCTCTCTGTTTTAGGAACACAAGGTCTTGGTTTATGAGCTCTCATTTTGTTTTACCAAAGTCGAGCACTCTTCACGACACCCTCTTTATTTTGTCTGATTCCCTTATTTCTGACTTACTCACACGGATCGAACGACCGTGGTCCCCGCCGGAGAGGCCCCTTCAAGTAACGTAAACCTGGTCCTGGATGTGTTACTCTCAACTGTAGTCGACGCGTTTCTGACCTCTCCTACTCAAAAAGACGTCATCCTAAGTCAATTACGACTCTGGGGCTCCGTCCTACCTGGAACTGTATTAGTTCCCTGATCTCTGTCTTTTTTAACACTCTACTCTAGTACTCACTCTCGTAAAAAATTTTTTTTTTGAAAAAGAACATCATATTGTCTGTCCCATGTGTTTAGGATTCACCTGCCCAACTACTTAACAGAGTTTAACTTAGACGGTGCTAAGTAGGTCTAGTTCTTTTCCTTGTATGTAACGATCATGGTGTGCTCAGGGACAACATGGGAGAAGGGTAGCAATCATATGGGGGGTCGGAGCGGACGTTCCCACTAACGGAAAAATTCATTGAAAGTACAGAAAACAAGTCGTAACACAATTTGTGCAGGTTCAGTAACGTGCGGTAGCTCCGAATAGGTGAACTCAACGACATATCACGAGCCACAGACTTATGTAGAGTCAACAAAAAATTACACAAGACGAAAGCTACCCGTAACCCCTCCAAAGGTCAAACCTTAATAAGACTTCACTTGACGACACTTGTAACAACGCACGCAGAAAACCACTTGTATACAAACGTAAAGACAACCCACCATATGTACCGTCACTTTAACGACCGAATGCCCCGTATGTATACGAGTCGAAACGATCTATAAGGGTCTGTTACAAGGTTTCGTTACTGTCACTGAATGCAAGGGTGATCTCATAGCCTTTCAAGGTCAACAAAGTGTAGGAACGGTAGTGAACCATAAAAGAGAGAAAGTGAAATTGACAGACAATTCATACGTGACAAAAGTGTAACACCAAAATAGACGTAAATAGTACTTCAAGTCAGGAAAAAAATACAAATAACTGGGAGTCCTATAAGAGAAACACTTCATGGACAAGTTGAGAAAGCGGGTAATTTTTTATTTGAAAACTAACTCAACAGAATGACTAAAAATACATAGGACCTATGATTAGAAAATACGTAGGATCTACAGTAAATAAACAGTCTTTATGCATCATACATAGAAGAGGGTGAAACATTCAACGGAAAAGGTGATAACACTACAGATTCACAAAAACTATTTGTCTTCAAGAATTACAACTACAACAGGACAAATGGTCAAAAAAGTAAATATGAATCACATAAAACGTAGGACAAATTCTTTAGAATCAGACGAGATTCCAGTACTTCTACAAGAGGTTACAATAGAAAACCTAGGAAGTAACAAAATCAAAAATATTAATCTAGACTTTAACTACCATATGATATCTGGAGTTCTAAGTAAAAAAAAGGGAACCCCTGTAGGCCAACTGGGTCGTGGTAAGTGACTTTTCGAGTAGGAGAAGGGATGGCACGATATCAGTTCTTTGTTCCTGGAACACATCCCCCCCCGACAAAATCTAAGACTACCACACAAAAGAACGACCCACCCTAGAAGGGTAAAACGAATGATATGAGACAGAAGGTAAGGACCGTGTTACCGGGTGTCTGTCCTTTACCAGTCATCCATAGTCGACCAACTACCAGTCCAGACTTGAACGGAAAAGTCGTTCTCATACACTTTAGGGATCCAAGTCTGAGTTTCTCTTCCAAGAGTCTAAACTAAAATCTCGTCTGAACGGAACTGTTGAATTAATATAAAGAAGTTGTCCAGGTTTATACCAAAATCTGTTCAGGATAACCGGTGTCAGGATTCTTTCCGGTCCATCGAAGTCTGATCAGTTATCCTGAAGTAGTTAAGTTGGTAGGTCAGTAGGTAGACTAGTTATAAACAATACCCGGATGACACACAGTCCGGACTTCATCTTGATACTTTAATACCCTAAGAAAGGTCTCAAAGACAAAAAGTAAAATCTCGTAAACAAAGAAAGAAATATTCAATTTGTAAGGTCACACTCCTCCCATTAAAAACCTTAAAAGATAAAGACCCCATCGAAACAACAAGATAATATCAATAAATTTTAAAACACACACACACACTGTCAAACCCATTTGTCCGGTGTTCGGATACTTAATCTCGAAAATACAACGATAGTCTTATAAAATTTTGTTTTGAGATGTCTCCTTTTCTCTCATTTGTTTTTGCAAAATTTCGTGTAATAAAGTAGGTCACTTAAATCACTCGTCACTTTATATAAAGAATAAAAGTCTTAAGTCACGGTCACGTTTCTGGTGTAAGTCCCCTCATCTCTGCGCGGAAAAGTCCTCCAACCGTGACACGGATCCTCGCCCTTAACCGCAACGTGTCGTCCGCCCAGAGTACGCTCACGACGAGGAGTATGGACAGACTACCGCCGGACAGTCAGCCACCGAAGGGGCACCGGTGGTAGAACGAGGCAATACGACCCCGGCGCCAAGTACAGGGTCCCGGAGAGACGGGGCACGGAGGGAGGAGGTCCCTGCACTTGCTCCACCCCACACAAGTCGTCTACGACCTTCGACCTCGGTCAAGTGAGCGGGGTGGGGCGGGGCGGGGCGTCATCGACGACCTTCCACCCCGGCGAAGACGGTCGTAAAAGAACCGGTGACGAGGACAAAGACCACCAAAGGTCAAGGTCGACGAGCCTCGGGAAACACCTGTGACCCTGTCCGTCGGGACGCCGACCCGGTCCCGACCGAGACAGGAGACGAAGTCCTTTCTCTGTCTCTGACCGGTCTCTCGACTCCCAGGTACGCGAGGTGATAGGGAATGTCTGTCCCGAAGCTAAGGGAGAGAATACATCACTGGCGACCGAAAATTCAAAATAAAAGATTCAAACAGAGGTAACTTACAAAAGTGGATGACTCACTTTGGAATGGAGAGACCTCCAGTGAGTAAACCTTATGTCTCTACCTGGACCTTCTTTCGTCTTCCTCCTCTAAACCCTTCACTTCCTCGACGGGACCTCTCAGACAAGAAAGAAGAAACCTCCTCGAACAAAGGAGAAGGAAATCGGTGCCAAGATTGTCCGAACTAAAGAATCAAGTAAGACTAAATCTTCGGTGTTTCATCCGACGATCTACATTCATGACCCTCTACATTCATGACAGAGCTTCACTGTCGACTGTCGGACTGTCATCCCCCAACTGTCCCTTCGATATTTTTCGAGTCCTCTAACCGTGGCAGAAGGGTCTTCTGTTTCTTGACACACGCACAACGACCGGACCTCCCACCGTCGCGTTGCGTATCCTGTAGACTGGGCTCAATAGTTCTTTTACAAGTTACGATAGCTATCGGAGACGAAGTCTTCCGTCCACGTAAATCTCGTTTAAAATCTTTTTCTCACAGTTATAACCAATAGACTTTATTAAACGAATATGTACACCTCGGTGACAAAAGGAGTCCTGTGATTTATCTATTTTATGAGGAGAAAGAGAGAGACAGAAGACCAGAGAGGGGGAGGTAGGAGGGGAGAAGGAATCGGAGGAAGAACGGAAGAAGGGTGGGTAAGAGACGGGGAAGGAGAGGGGAACAGAAGGAGGAAGGTAGAGGAGAAAGACGAAGGAGAAGTGAAGGTGTGAGAGAGAGAGGGGTAGTGGAATGGGATGGGGAGTTGTGTTGAACCTACCTATCTTGACGTTTCTATCATAGTTAAAAAGAGTATAGGCGTAAGTGAGTCGAAGGAGACTACGATTGTAGAACATTAGATCATGTATATCGGTTTGATTCTTTAGTTGGAGTCACATTATAATTACGACAATCGACTTGATGTCAGAAATAAGTCTAAAGGAACGACAACAACAACAAAAGGGAGATCTAATCCAGGAAAAAGAGAAGGTTTTGGATTAGATCTTATAAAGTGACATAGATCACCTCAAACAAAAACTGAAGAGGAGGTGGTCCTCGGTGATCCCTTCGGGTATCTCCTACTCTACCAACCTACCGTAGTGGTTGAGTACCTGTACTCAAACTCGTTTGAGACCCTCTATCATTTCCTGTCCCCTTGAACCACACGAAGTCAGGTACCCCAACGTTTCTCAGTCTGTGTTGCCTCGTTCATTGTGTGTGTGTGTGTGTGTGTGTGTGTGTGTGTGGGAGCTGGGTTTCGTAGAATCATAAATATTCGGTTAGTTTTTATTCACACTATCGTAACGAGTCGACCGTGAAGGGTATACGACGGACACCACACCAAAGAATACATATAGATAGAATAGAAGGATTAAACAGAGATTCGAGGATCCCCCATCCCTGCAACCAAGTATTGTATAATCCAGGAGGTTTTTCAGGTCGTTTACAAGAGACAACTTAGTCAAGTCAAGTCAATTCAAGTCAGAGAGTCAGCACAGGCTGAGAGACGTTGGGGTACTTAGCATCGTGTAATCCGGAGGAACAGGTAGTGGTTGAGGGTCTCAAGTGAGTTTGAGTACAGGTAGCTCAGTCACTACGGTAGGTCGGTAGAGTAGGAGACAGTAGGGGAAGAGGAGGACGAGGGTTAGGGAGGGTCGTAGTTCAGAAAAGGTTACTCAGTTGAGAAGTGTACTCCACCGGTTTCATGACCTCAAAGTCGAAATCATAGTAAGGAAGGTTTCTTGTGCGTCTTGACTGGAGGAAATCTTACCTGACCAACCTAGAGGAACGTCAGGTTCCCTGAGAGTCCTCAGAAGAGGTTCTGGTGTCAAGTTTTCGTAGTAAAGAAGCCGTGAGACGAAAGAAGTGTCAGGTTGAGAGTGTAGATATGTACTAGTCACCTAGTACATATATAGTAGGTACCACTAGTGACCTTTGTGGTATCGGAACTGATCTACTTGGAAACAACCGTTTCATTACAGAGACGAAAAGTTATACGACAGATCAAACCAGTATTAAAAAGAAGGTTCCTCATTCATTCGTAGAAAATTAAAGTACCGACGTCAGTGGTAGACGTCACTAAAACCTCGGGTCTTTTTATTTCAGACTGTGACAAAGGTGACAAAGGGGTAGATAAAGGGTACTTCACTACCCTGACTTACGGTACTAGAAGAAAAGACTTACAACTCGAAATTCGGTCGAAAAAGTGAGAGGAGAAAGTGAAAGTAGTTCTCCGAAGAATCAAGGAGAAGTGAAAGACGGTATTCCCACCATAGTAGACGCATAGACTCCACTGACTATAAAAAGGGCCGTTAGAACTAAGGTCGAACACGAAGAAGGTCGGGTCGTAAAGAGTACTATATGAGACGTATCTTAAATTTATTCGTCCCACTGTTATATGTCGGAACTGTCTGAGGAAAAGGATAAACCTTGGTCAGACAACAAGGTACAGGTCAAGATTGACAACGAAGGACTGGACGTATATCCAAAGAGTTCTCCGTCCAGTCCACCAGACCATAAGGGTAGAGAACGTCTTAAAAGGTGTCAAAGAACACTAGGTGTGTCAGTTTCCAAAACCGTATCAGTTATTTCGTCTTTATCTACAAAAAGACCTTGAGAGAAGGAAAAAACTACTAGGTCGTCTACAACCGTTGAACTAGAGACCAAGGAGACGGAAAAGCTTTTGGTCGAACTTGTAGGTCTTCAAGTGCCAAGTGCATAACGACTTCGGACCGAACCTCTTAAAACTCGTAATGAAATGATCGCACACTCTACTCACGTTAACACACCATCAAAGTCGTAAGAAACC
The DNA here is from genome assembly GCA_006410555.1 of Capra ibex. NCBI lineage: Eukaryota > Metazoa > Chordata > Mammalia > Artiodactyla > Bovidae > Capra > Capra ibex. Next base: position 68,299,402 of record SJYO01026388.1, read on the forward strand.
GTAACGGCAAGAAACCCTAACCTTACTTTTGACTGGAAAAGGTCAGGACACCGGTGACGACTCAAAAGGTTTAAACGACCGTATAACTCACGTCGTGAAAGTGTCGTAGTAGAAAGTCCTAAACTTGATCGAGTTGACCTTAAGGTAGTGGAGGTGATTGAAACAAGCATCACTACGAAAGATTCCGGGTGAACTGAAGTGTAAGGTCTTACAGACCGAGATCCACTCACTAGTGTGGTAGTACTAATAGACCCAGCACTTCTAGAAAAAACATGTCAAGAAGACACATAAGAACGGTGGAGAAGAATAGAAAACGAAGACAATCCAGGTATGGTAAAGACAGGAAATAGTTCGGGTAGAAACGTATTTTACAAGGGAACCATAGAGATTAAAAGAACTTCTCTAGAGATCAGAAAGGGTAAGACAACAAAAGGAGATAAAGAAACGTAACTAGTGACTCCTTCCGAAAAAAAAAAAAAAAAACCTTCCGAAAGGATAGACAAGAACGATAAGAAACCTTGAGACGTAAGTCTACAAATATAGAAAGGAAAAGAGGAAACGAAAAGTGAAGAGAAGAAAAGTGTCGATAAACATTCTGGAGGGGTCTGTCGGTAAAACGACAAAACGTAAAAAAAAGGTACCCCTACCGAACTAGGGACAGAGGATATGTCACAGTGCTTGGAGTCAGGTATCAAGTAGTCCGTGAGAATAGATAGTCTAGATCCAGGAATTTAGATAAAGAGTGAAGGTGACATATGAGTATTCCCTAAACTAAATCCAGTATGGACTTACCAGATCACCAAAAGGGATGAAAGAAGTTAAATTCAGACTTAAACCGTTATTCCTCAAGTACTAGACTCGGTGTCAGTCGAGGGCCAGAACAAAAACGACTGACATATCTCGAAGAGGTAGAAACCGACGTTTCTTATATTAGTTAGACTAAAGCCACAACTGGTAGACCACTACAGGTACACATCAGAAGAGAACACAAAAACCTTCTCCCACAAACGATACTGGTCACGCAAGAGAACCGTTCTGAGTTCATCGGAAACGGGACGAAGTAAGGCCTAAGGTTCCGGTTTAAAAGGACAATGAGGTCCGCAAAGAACTGAAGGATGAAAACGCAAGGTCAGGGGATATTACTTTTCCTGTAGAAAAAACCCACAATCAAGATTTTCCAGATCATCCAGAAGTATCTTGGTAAGTTGAAGTTGAAGAAGTCACAATGACCAACCCCGTATCTGAACCTAATGACACTATAACTTACAAAACGGAACCTTTGTTTGTCTCTAGTAAGACAGTAAAAACTTTAACGTAGGTTCATGACGTAAAGCCTGAGAGAACAACTGGAACTACCGATGAGGTAAAGAAACAACTTATGTATACAAAATTATTCATTCACACTAAAGGACCTTACAGTGTACTACTATTTATTACTTCCTAAACAGAAAAACCAGAGTACCATAAACTTTGTATGGTACTTACCAAACTTACAACGATTACCACGATGATACCGTAAATTAGGGATAACTCGTTTATTATTTCGGCTTTGTTGTAACTCGGAAGAAGTATAATTGAGAAATAGGAGAATTGTTTGGGTACTCAACACACTCTTACGATTCAACGAACTCAGCACAGGCTGAGACACTGGGGTACCTAACATCGGCTGGTCCGAGGAAACAGGAACCCTAAGAGGCTTGTTCTTATGACCTCACCCAACGGTCCGTGAGGATGTAAGCTAGAAGGGTCGGGTCCCTACCGTGAACACAGGGAATACGGAGGACGTAGCCGTCCGTCCAAAGAAAATGGTGATCATGGTGGACCCTTCGGGGACCTATGATAGTGACCAGGACAAAAATTTTTCGACCTTTGGTCCGTGTTTCTCTAAGTCATTGTAGGGCTCCCGACGTCTTGTCGACCACCCCACCCTTCCGAACAGGGGACACTTAGAGAACCTAGACTAAGTGACCCCAGAAACGGTCGTTCGCAGTGTCTTGGGTGGAGGAGAAAAGGACTCTAGTCTCACTAAAACATGATTCCTATGTCTTTGAACTATGTAACTCGTATCAAACCTCTTTCACTCAAACAAATATAACACCCAGAAATATTTATAAATTGAGGAGAAAGAAGTACTGACGTGTCATTAAAGGTACATTTTGTAATGAAGTTGGTATTTTTCGTGTTTCCACTCGAGGGATCGAACCGTAAACACCCGTAAAGAGTGACGTTCTTTCAGTGAGACTGTAAAGGACCCACCACCAAGGGGGTTGTCCTTACATCCGTCAATGGTCTTGAGAATGAAACACGTCAAACAAACAAGATTACGAATTAGTAAAATGTCGTGGGTTTGGGACGCAATGACCCATTGGTATTGTGTGTCGAAAACTGTGATGCTCCAAAGTCCGACTAACAAGTAAAGTCGTCTTTGCCAATTTCATTTTGAGTCTACAGAATGGTGGTCACACAAACCCTTCTCGTCAAACATGGTGTCCAAGTTTTTTTTTTTGAACACCATAAAATTAGTGGTAAACCAAACGAGGTCACCCAGAACTTGAAAGACTTCAAGAGGGAAACTATTGTCCTAAAAATTTGGTAGACGTACATTCAGTGATCAATGAGATTCTTTCTTAAATTTGGGGGAGACCTTTATAAACCACGAGATCGGACAGTACCGGACACCCCCAGGGTGGGAAAGAACACCCAAATAGGAAACTAACCCAATGGACCAAACTCCCATCGCCCCTTTCTCAAGAATACTAACCCTACTTGATCTCCCAGGGACAACCTGGTGATCCACTGCCTCACACCCCGACCCCATACTGTGACTGTCAGTGGACGACTGGCCAGACCTATTCGGTGGGACCTCCGACAGAGGCAGAGATTCCCCGTGGGTACGATTCAGCTAAGTCAGCACAGACTGAGAAACACTGGGGTTCCCGACATTGGACGGTCCGAGGAGACAGAGACCTTAAGAGGTCCGTTCTTATGTCCTCATCCAACGGTAAAGGAAGAGGTCCCTAACTTGGGTCCAGAGGACGTAACGTCCGTCGAAGAAATGGTAGACTCGGTGGAACCCTTCAGGGTTCCCCGTGGGTACCGGAGGAACTCAATGTTTTGGTCCTTACCAAGGATTTTTAGTTCGAACCCTTTAAGGGACCTTCGGAACATCAATCCTGAGGCACGAAGGTGATAACGTCCCCGGGGTCCAAACTAGGGACCAGTTTCTTGATTCTAGAGTACACGGTGAACCCCACCGGGAGGGGGGAGGGGGTTTTTTATTAGTTCCTATTTCTTCTTACGAATACCACGTCAAACGTAGACTGAGGGAACCCCGTTCATGGAGAACAGAACAAAGGACAAAGTTCTGTCATAGAAAACCGAATTTGACTTGAAAGGGGAACTAATAGTCAGAGTCACGGTTTCCCTACTGTCTTTTCGTCGTAGGACAAAGGCAGTCACGTCTGTGAATTTCATGGTTCAAGTCCGAGGTGTCTACGCTCTTGAAGGAATCGAGAACACTTCCTCAACAAGAAACAGATTAAACGCGAAATGAAGAAAGATACCTATAAAGTCTCCTAATCACCTAACCACAGCACCCTCGGTCATCTCGAGAATACTAGCAGAAGTTCATCAGGTGTAAGTTTGTTTTCGGAAAGCCCAGTCTCTTCACTCTAAAAAGAAAGGTCGACAAGGATCACCAGTCCGCGCACAGTCCGTCCAGAGACGGTGACACGTCCACAGACCCAAGTCGTCTCGTGAACCTCCCCTCAGACTTAGTCCTCTTAGGACAAGCGACACACCCCCTGTGACCCCCGCTCCGTCACCCAAAATTCGACTGACTACTCCGGGGAGTTCCTTCACCCTACTTTCTCGACGTCCTTAATAAATTCCGTTCACGGTGGGGTCCGTTCACGGGGTCCGCGTGGCACACAGTCGACGGGACAGAGAGATGACAGACCGAAGGGTTCAAGGACTGAGGTGCAGGACAAACGACGGAAGGAAAAAATGGTCCTTAAGATTATAGGCACAAGGGTCGGACGTTTGCACTGGGATCAAGGACTGTCTACTGAACGACCGAAAAGAACGCCTACAAAGCCCGGGAGACCACGGGAGACTTGTGTCAATTCGGGGCAGAATTGGCAGTCGTCTCTTGAGTCCGGGACAGGAACGTGACGCCTAACCGACTCCCTCTTCACGAAAGTCCTCTTCGTAAACCTATCAAGGTCTCTTTGATTCCACGTGGCGAGACATAGGCAACAAAGACGTTTCCCTAGACCCTCTTCTCTTCCTTTGGTTTCACTAGCAAACCCAGGTACACACCCAGAATCACCGTGAAAGTCTAGTTCAGATATAACCCTTCCCTTGATAGAACCATCTATTCTCCATTTTTAGGAACAGCACACAGGCTCCGGACCTGGGACAGACAACTGTCGTTTCTTCCCTTTGACCCAGTACACTCCGCACAGGTTCTCCGATAGTCCTCGACACCACTAAGATCACCCTTCCCCATCGGGGGGGCCACGGGAGAAGAAAGGAAGGACGACCGTATAGAAGAAGAGGACATCTACTTCCGTCTCCCGCCCACTCCGTCTCAATGACATTAACCTGGTTGACCTGGATGTAGGTTTGTGGTCGTCGGTCCCACCGGGTCGCCGGGAGGGTCGTCCATCTACCCTGCCCGGAGTAGCAGTTCCGGGCCAGAGCCCACTCCTTCTACACGAAGAGGACCGACAGGCACAGGAAGGAGAAACGAGGACCGGATCCGACACCCTGCTTGAAACAAGTCAACGAGTAGTCAAATTCCAAAATAGAGCCAGTACTTGTGTGAAAGGGGTGTTCCGACACCCAACACTGTAGTAAAGGGTCGTCCCAAGGACACACAAGGGACCATGAGTCCCGAGGTGCGGCGGCGGGCGATACCCTTAATAAATTCCATCTACGGTGGGGTCCGGTCACTAGCCCGGTGTGGGACACATAGTAAACGGGACAGGGAGATGGGAGACCAAAGGGTTCAAGGACTGAGGTACAGGACAAACGACGAAAGGAAAGTGGTCTTTAATACTATAGACACAAGGGTCGGACATTTGAAGTGGAAGCAAGGACCGTCTGCTGAACGACCCAAACAACATCTACAAAACCCGGGAGACCACGGGAGGCTTGTGTCCATGGGACTCCTCCGAGACACGGGAGGATCAGACTGTGGGGGACCCTTCCGAGCACCCCTGGACAGAACCCGTGTAGACCCTTGTCACTACCCTCCAGTCCTACTTGCCAGAGCAGACAGACTATTACGCCGGGCACACCTTCTGACCTCCTTTTGGATTCATACCCGTCTCCTCGTACAACCCCCGGTACTCCTGTCACTTCGGGAATTCCCCCGACTGTCTCTCCCCGTTCCGGCCGACTCTTTAGAGTCCTCTGAGCCCGAGACTAACCTCCCCCTTCCCCCACGTCGTCCACCTCTAAACAGCAAAAGGAAAATACGTGCTGGTCGGGAACTTCAAGTCAAGAAGTCTCAATCGTGCCAGTCGTACTGTCCACCTATCTGGACGACCTTCTCACAGAGTTGGGTTCTCTACTGACGCACAGACTCCTTTCGGGTCAGTATCTGAGTAATGGCACTACCGAACCAAAGATGAAAGTAAAAAACCTTAGTCTGAATGGGGACCGACAGCCTTGTCAGTGTTGCGATGTTTTAGGACCCAGTCCTTGTGACCTCTCCTAGAAATACGGTAACCAACAACACAATGATACGTACCTTCGCTATTAGACTCTACTTCGCGGGTAACTGAGACTCGGTCGGACTCCTCTAGGCCTCCGAAGACCCTAGGGACTATACGTTTAAAAGTCGAGAGTGTCGACTAAACAGAGAGGTAGGTGTCTCTTCCTAACTTCTCGTCTAGACACATGGGCAACCCACAACGTCCGTATCGTGCAAGAGGTTCCTTTCGGGTCGTTGAGACGAGTAACTGAAGGTTCTGACAGAGGTAGTGAGACTCACCTGTTCAGGGGAAGTTTCGGGACAAGATAAAGGGTTCAAGGAGAGGTTCGGGTGAAGGAGACTCCTCCTTCCCTCCGGACACCACAGACGGCAGGAGTCTCACCCCTCCGGACCCCTCCCCGGGTCTCTCCCTTCTCTGAAGGTCGGAACCCCGGAAGTAGGAGTCACTCCCTTTACCGGGGGCCCCCCGACTTCTCGGGTCATTCCTCCGGATTCGTGACCGGACAGAAGAATTCACCTTTGATCGGGTCGTCAAAACGGGAAATAATCTTATACTTAGGGGTTTATGCGTGGCGCACAATTTTGAGTCAACAACCAAGTACTCGATAATTTTATTAACAGTAATAAGTACTACTACTAAAATATAATCACATTTCTTTGTAGATAGACTAATAAAAATCACACAAACACCACTTTGACTTCCCATTATAGTACGTATCTTACTCACTCCTTCTCCTTTCAAACTCAGGGTCGACCCGGTGTATCACTGACATGTCGGAACCCCTTTAGTCAGAAGGACGAGGAACCAAAAGAGTAGACATTTTAACTCTCAGTACGCTTCCTACAACACTCTTACTTAACTCTACTAAATCCATTATTTCGCGGGTCCACCGAGTCACTATTTCTTTAGATGGACGGTTACGTCCTTTACGTTCTCTGTGCCCAAGTTAGGGACCCAACCATTCTAAGGGACCTCCTCCTTTACCGTTGGGTGAAGTTATAAGATCGGACCTTTTGGAGTACCTGTCTCCTCGGACCGTCAGATGTCAGGTATCCCAACGTGTCTCAGTCTAGACTGAATCGTGACTCGTGAATACCCCAGATCATCTATGATCCGAGAGTCATTTACAGTCGATAATAATATAGACTCCAACTTATCGTATTTGAACCTCTTCCGTTACCGTGGGGTGAGGTCATGAGAACTGACCTTTTAGGGTACCTACCTCCTCGGACCATCCGACGTCATGGACCTGTCCCCTCGGACCACCCGACGGTGGATTCCCCAGCGTGTCTCAGCCTGTACTGACTTCGTTGAAGCGTCGTCGTCGTCGTCGTATTTGACTATGTTCCAAGACCAACACACTGACGCCCGTTTATTGGAAAGAGACTCAGAGTCAAAGAAGTAGTACTTTACCCTTTAATCAAGGGTGAATATACTTCCTCGACAGTGATCTCGTTACACATTGTCGTAAACCCCTTTCATGAAATTACTGTACATTCATGAACCCTGACAGTCCGTACCATCAAATTATAAAGTAGGTCTTAACGTCTTTCCTTAGGTGTGTAAGTCCTTTTAGAGTTTTCGAGGAGTAAAGTGGAAACCAAAAGAGACTACATTTGGAACGATGTCGATATGTTTGGGAAGAGCCTTCACTACGAAACTCACGCACAAACCTCCTGGAGGGACCCCAGTGAAGCCACCCTCTACGTCCTCCTTCGTAGTCATACTCGAGGATTTCGTGTACACTATACCTCTAGTCTCACGTTAACCCACTAAAACGTCTCTAAACTCTGACAGCGGCTTGTCACACTGACCGTCCTCCCCGGCCACTCACATTTTTGGTGTCCGAACTAACTTGAACTTCCTTCGGACACACGTCAACCTTCCCGGTTCACGACTATGACTTGACATAGTAGGCCAGAGTCTCCCCGAGACGAACTTCATTATTTACTGAGTCACGGTTAGACGTAGTAGTGATCTTTTTAATTACAGGTGCAAGAACAGTGTCACGGAGGTTTCATTCCTGCCTGACAGTTTCAAATCCAAATAACCCCCCTCTCCTTCCAGCTGGTTGATATCGAAGAGGGAATCCTTGAGTACCAGTCTAAATTTAAATCATCATTCACTATACACCTCTTCCGTTACCGTTGGGTGAGGTCATGAGAACGGACCTTTTAGGGTACCCGTCTCCTCGGACCGTCCGACGTCAAGGTACCCCAGCGATTCTCATTCTGTTTTGACTCGCTGAAGTGAAAGTGAAAAGTGAAAGTACGTAACCTCTTCCTTTACCGTTGGGTGAGGTCACAAGAACGGACCTCTTAGGTCCCTGCCCCCTCGGACCACCCGACGGCAGACACCCTAACGTACCTCAGCCTGTGCTGACTTCGCTGAATCGTCGTCGTCATTCACTATACATAGAAAAATTTTCACCTTAGTTACTCCGGACAGGAGTCTTGGCGTCAAAAAGAAGAGAGACAAACGGACAATTAGTTACTCGCCGGGTGACGAAGGCCACTCCGACTGGTAACTCTAGCAAAACTATTCCTAACGAGTCGGACCACCCGTTAGCCGAGGAGAGTAAACTCCCATGAAAAGTCACTCCCCTCCGTGACCATCCGTAAAAGGGAAGGAAAGACGACATCCTACATCCGACAGGAATCTCCTCTTTACAATTATCATACCAACTTGGAAATTTGTTAGAACTGAACTTATTGACAATCAATAAGTACAAGAAGAGACAATGGGACCGAGCAGTGAAAACACCAAAGGAAAAAGGGGTCTACACCGTGAAGAGTTTAATTTTTTTTTTTTTTTTTTTTCTACCAAAGAACGTGTATTACCAAAGGACCCAATACGGAATTAATCCTTTTTTACAGTGTATCCTCGGATCGGGAGAACAAAGATTTGTATTATTCTACAAAACAGGAAACGGAATTGACCTCGAGAGACCTCTCTCCAACGAGACTCAGACACACTCGGTAGATGGACTGTTTGTGCGTGGGAAACACTCATAGAAACAATTCTAGAAAGAAATTGCACTACTAATAAAAACTCAACCCCGAGACTGTCCAAAAGAAAAAGTAACGAGGAGATTAAACTCTGAGCTTTATTTTAATGGAACACGTTATTTATCAAGCGTCATACAAATGGGGAAAGAAGAAAAAGAAGGTATCGTCGAGGATCTTCGTCACCCTTTAACCTACGTTCTCCATCTTATTCTTAGGTAAAAAATTTTTACGACCCGAACTGTACCTGGTACGTCGATTGATCGAACCCATATTTACGATAATTTCCTTTTATTTTGTCAGAACAGTAAACTGATTTGACTCGGTAAAAATAGTTTAACTAATCCCAGTCATTGTCTCGTGAAAATCAAACCATACCGGATCCCTCGTAAGAGTTGTAAGTCTGGAGGACCCAAACTTAGACCGAGACAGTAAAAGTTCGACACACGGAACCCCGGTCAATGAGTCGGAGAAACAAACGAATTGATATTTCACTCCTATTATTTCCACATATGGATGAAATATCCTAGTCACACTCCTAATTTATTCTACTATATATTATATATTCCATGTGCCATATCACGGACAGTGGTTCATTCGTGCGATAGTGACATCTTTAAGTATTTACAGGTAAATTCCACGTTTATAAGACGACCAGACACCTAATAGGAAAAGTATTGACGACATATCAACTCTGAAAAATGTAAAGTCACCCTCACTAAAAAATTTTACTCAATAGAACCTAATAATCGTTCTTTGAGATCGATTACAATCAGTATTTAAAGTGAACTTAAAAGATATAATGTCGATAGAGATCTTTCCTTTTGTTCAACCACTTTTACCCAAATATTTAAGACAGAAAGAGGTGTCTTACCTTTATCTTACTTTTTATTTTACATAAAACAGAATCCTGAAGTCCCTTCAAGTCACAAGTCTTTTTAGGAAGGTTTACAGTATCCTGTACCTCTCAAGAATGTTTGGATACCGACTCGTAGACTCACAACCAAAGATGGGCACAGTGATTTGACCCTTTAAAGAACTCACTCATTTTCCATCTTTTCAAAGTCACTAATACACTTTAGAGTGTGACCACGTCCACAATGATTCAGACAAATGAAACTTGTAGACTCTTTTCGTCTTCTCTACACAAGACCACACTCCGAGAGGAAAACTGGCAAGTTTCCAAAGAGTTCAAGACTCATCAGTGAAACTCACAGTCCAACCACTAAGTAGGTCGAAAACTTCTTCCCAAACAACAGCTTTGAACCACGTGGTGACTTAGCCCGTCCAATTTCTAGCAGCAGAAGAAACAGTATCCGCCTAGTCTTCAATCACAGACCCGAGAGGTACTCGATTAGACGTCCGCAGCAGTGGACAGACTCATGTCATTTACGACGTGGACCACTTGTAGAAAGGGTCCATCTTACACTACGAGAAAGAACGTTCTCTCCGAATCGTGACCCGGGCTGTGTGGAAACTCGACGTCACTGAGAGCACATCTCGTGTCTCCCCGAGAACGTGAGTGACTGCGGAGGAGGACAATCGTCCGTTGGACGGAAGAGGACCGACCCGTCTGGGGTGGAGGAGGTCCCTTTGCACCTACGGGCTGAGAAATAGGGGTAGGGGTGGCGCAAGGGAAATGTCGGTACACACACTAAACGGTAGCGAACGTTAAACCCCCTGCAATGAAAGACCGTACAAATCTCGAAGAGGAACGGTTTCTAGACCTATTCACTGGAGACAAAACGGGTCCCCTCAGGAGTGAGGGTCAAACAGAAGAAGTGACCTCCTTTCCGAGAACCTCACGTCGGTGATGTACCCAGTGAGTACTAACATATAAACTTACAGGTTGTCAAGGAACGTGTACCGTCCGCGGGGTTTTCTAAACACTTACTCAGTCACTTACTTACTTGATACAGAAACTCGTCTGGAGTCGACCGGGTGTACCGGACCGACTCTATGTTAGTTCTCTCCAAAACCAGTACTGAGTAGGAAACTCCCTCTCCTTTTGATTAATAGAGAAAAAAGGGAACTAAAGACCCACTCGTCAGTCCCGGAAGAGAACCGATTGGTATGGTAGACACCAACCTAGAATCGACAGTGTAAGACAATGTCTAGAGAAGGGGAAAATTAAAGTCTAATAATAATTCTATCGATTAAAGAATACAGACGTAAGGGTGTAGGGATGGAGAGTCGGAGTGACCTAGCGGATCCCACTCAACAACTTGAAGAAAGGAATAGTAAAAGGAATAGACACTTTACTGTTGACACCAAAGACGGATAGACTATCCGACCGACTCTCCAACTCTCCTCAATTACCACATTTCATGAATCTTTGACGGACCGGTATCAGTCGAGACTAGTGGGTGTCAGTGAGAGTAACAGTGCCTGTGTACGATTCGACGAGACTGACTCCGGGGTCCGAAGAACCGGAAACGAGAACCGGGACGGTCGATGGAGTGACAAAAGGGCTGAAACAGGTCGAACGGAGTCCCTGGGAGGAGTGTCGGTGGTCTTGTCAAAAGGTCGTTATCAGTTACCATGGGGAGCGTAAATCGGGTCCCAGACTGTTACACATAGTCATTCATTAACAACTAACTTCCTTCGACTACAAGGGACGGATCAGGGGACGACCCACACCCCGAGTCCCGAAGGGTCAGACTTCCGACGATGACGTATTGTCAAGACGTCTGAGAATCAGACATTATCCTTTGACTGCTGTCAAAATTAAGGTTGTTAGTCACTGTTTAGTCGCAATAGACAGTTCTATCCAATCCAATACAACGTTAGTCGAACGAAAACGACGACACGAATCAGTACAGACTGAGAAACTCTGGGGTACCTGGGGCGGGCCGAGGAGACAGGTACTACAAGAGGTCCGTTCTTATGACCTCACGAAACGGTACGGGAGGAGGTCCCCTTAGAAGGACCGGGTCCCTACCTTGGGTACAAAGAATACAGAGGACGTAACCGTCCGCCTCGAGAAATAGTACTCACGGTGGTACTACACTAATGGTTCTTCGTTAGTCTACACTGGGGTTTAAAGTCACCAGACTTTGTTGTTTAGTTTCGAGAGTGAGCACGCCACACAGGTCACAACCGACTGCACCCCAAGACGAGGAGTAACAGTGAACCCGGGTCCGGCTACCCCGAGGGGGAACCTGTGTTAATTGTTTTGTCTAGGTCACCGTACACTCAGTAGGTACCGAGAATCTCGAAGATCGTCTGTCCCACGTGTCGTGAAGGGGCGGGTCAATTAACCGGGATTGCTCAGTGAGGGGTGGCGGTTGAAGTCTCCCTCGTCGTTTCACGTCTGGGCGGGATATGGTCCTTCCTCGATGGTCTTATAAACGTTGGTCTCTCTAAAACGACTACGTACCTCACAATGACAGTGAGGAGTTTCCCTATCGAGGACGATGTAGAGATGGGAGTGTAATTTAGTAATAAATTACATCAGTTCCTCTTTTTGATTAGGGTCCTTCGAAATGTGTGCCCCAAAAGGAAACACTCCCAGAAGACCCCGAGAACCCTGTCGGAAGGGTAGGAACAACTTCCTTTAGTGAGACGTCACACTTCTCGTACACAGGAGACATTAGATCTTGGTTCGACGTTCCCCTGACAAAATGTCCTTTTCGGGGATACCCCAGTGTTTGCCCAGGTGTGCTGACTCACTGACTTGACTTAATTGAGCCGATAAAGTAGTCCGAAAACGGTCCCTAACAAATTTACCGGAAAGTAGTACTGCTGGTTCACCCGAACAGTAACATACCTTTTTACGGTGTAGTTCATTCGGACGTAATTATTAGAGTATCATAAGATACCAATACACTAAGTATTTGTGTTGCCAAACTTTCTTCGTCGTCTCCCTTCGGGACCCGACTACTTATTTCCCTCCCAACCCGGGGCCTCCGTGACCCGTCTAGTCCGGAGAGGGTCCGCGACTAACCCTCCGACACTTCGGTCGACCGGACGCCACTTACCCCCTGACCGTGAAATTACTTCGACCACCTCAGTCTGGTCCTCTCGTAACAGCCGTTCAGTTCCTCAGTCTTAAAACTCAAATCAGTCTGTAACTTCGTTAGTTCCCTCACTCTACCAGTCCAACCTATAAAAATTTTCAACAAGACCTAAATAAGTACTTAAAAACAAAGTGTACGAAATGAAGAACCATACTAAATATAAAGGTGTTGATTACTGAGAAGTGTTATAACGACAGAATTTGGATTTCAAAATAAAATGCGGCTTACACACGCACACAAACAATTCAATGAAGTCATCACAGACTACGAAACTCCGGGAAACCTGACACCGCACGGTCCTAAGAGACAGGTACCCTAAAGGGTTCGTTCATATGACCTTATCCAACGGTAAGAGAAGAAGTCCCCTAGAAGGACTGGGTCCCTAGCTTGGGTACAGAGAACACAGAGGACGTAACCGTTCACACAAGAAATGACGATCGCGGTGGACCCTTCGGGAAATGTGGTCTATTGGTGTAAATTTAGAGTAGAAAAGGTCATAAAAAGTGAGTGTGTCTTTAAAGTTGATACACTTTTCTGGCTCCCTCATATAATGTAAGAGTCTAAGTTAATGTCACCTCTCTCTAGACAAATAATAGTTGCAAATAAATAGAATAATCTACTACCGATGGTAAACAACAGAACACTTTTAAATTGAAACACACAAGAATTTTGTAACAAAGATTAAATCTTGTCTAATTAGATGAAGACCAAAATACCACCCTATTAGATGAACTTAGAAAGAAGAAAACCAATTCCCAAATTAATCTACCAGTCTGTTTATAAATAGGTTGCGTGAGAATTTACCATTCAAGACAAAGATTTACAAACTTCCGTCTAATCTTAAACCTCTTTTGGCCACACCAATGACACCCATCTTGTCCGGCTCATGGGTCCCGACTTCCGCTCTCTCTCAATCCTCCGACCTCACCCACACACCGGACCTGGTTCCCCTACCTCCACCCCCTCGCCACTTACCCCACCCATGTCTACGAGGGGCCTCCACTCTAACTGCCCTGAGCGGGCACCTACCGACCACACATCGTCCTTCCACTGTCACCAGTAAACGAGTCCCGTCGAGAGGTCCTCCCGTCCCCGTGGACCCTTGACTCCTCCCTGTAGTCTTCTAACCACAACTTGACTTGTTTCCTTGATGGAAGTGTCGTCCACAAAAGAAATGGGGACAAGTTAGAGATTCAAGAGGGAGGAAACTCAATAAAAAATACCCACATTGACTTTAGTCAGGAACTCCCAGTCACGGTAGGGAGAGGGAGGTCTTACGGTCTACTTCTTACTATGTCAACCGTACAAACACAGGGGCAAGGGGTGGGGACACGAAGAATTACATAAAGGAAGACAACTGTGTCACGGTCGAGTCTACCTCCAGCCTTACGTTATCGCGTCTTGTGTCACAAGAGACTACTGAATTAACTGTAGGAACAGGGTAAAAAGTACCAGTGACAATAACCTAAACTCCCTCTGAGACCAGAGAACTAACCTATTCCTTCTATGGACACACAGGGACTAGCTTAAACCGTCAAGGCCATCAGAACACCTCCTGACTCCTTTATGGACTCAGAGTAGGCGTTACATAGTAGTAGTCTTCCTTTCGATGTGTCGAGTTTTATCGGACCTCAATTTTGAGGGGAGGTCCAGGAGGAGTGGTAAGACATGTCTTATTTCTTGAAAGAGGGGGCTTCTTTCTTTACCTGTAATCCTAACTAATACAAGTCGAGGGTCGCCTAGGGTCAGAGGTCGACCAGAGTCCTTAAGGAATGGGGTCAACAACTTTCGATTGATTAGTTTTTATTAGTACTCCTTTTTGTCTGGAGGAGTTTTACTACATAGAGGTGTATATATACAAAAGATATATATGGATGAGAGAAGAACTGAATCGCGTCGTCGGGTGATTCGACTGACGACGGGGAAGAGTGGAGTAACTTCTACTAGACATTTCACGACCACAGAGAGAGAGAGAGAGAAAAAAAAAAAGGACTCGGAGCGGAAGAGATTGAGGGAGTGGGATGTAGTAGTTCGACAGAAAATGGACCCTCCCTAAAGACCCCTACCGGTTCGAGTAGTACACCTACAACTAAACAACATCAACAAAAAAAAAAAGAAAAAAGTCTCCCTTGCAAAAGAGTGGAATGAAAGCTCCCGATGAGGGTAACCTTCGAAATTTTGACTACAAATATATAAACAACAACAAGTCAGCGAGTCAGTACAGACTGAGTAACGCTGGGGTACCTGACGTCGTGCGGTCCGAAGGGACAGAAGTGGTAGAGGACCTCGAGTCAAAATCGTAGCCAGAAAGGTTACTTATAAGTCCTAACTAAAGGAACTCCTAACTGACCAAACTAGGGGAGTGTCAGATTCCCTGAGAGTTCTACAAATGTATACCTTACGAAACAGTAGTTCGTATGGAGATGGAGACCCATCTCAAATTTTCAACATCTGTAGAATTGTGGTTGTTGGTACCAAACCTTAGAATTAGGACCGACTAAGACATGACTTAAATTGGGGGAAGGACGAGTAGAAACCTTAGACACCTCAGTGTGTCTAGAAAAGACCTAACATTGGAAGGTGACGGGGGGTTTTGGCTGGTAGAGGTCCTTCCACTTCCGGTTCAGCCACTGACGGGTCGTTCCGGAAGAGTGGAAACCGAAACTCAGGGGTAGGGTGAGCGTCCAATGCTCTCCATTTTCTATAAAAACCAGTTTAGTGGAAACCCAGTTCGACGGACTAGGTCCCGTTTAGAACATTGGAGACTTTCAGAAATAAAGGAGTAAACAGTATACTCGTGGATGTTAATCCAACTCTACTCTTCATTAATTTGATAACTGACATTTTCAATATCCGTGTCACGGACCGTGTCTCCATAACCATTTATAATCGCTAATAAGAAATCTTCCTTTTTTTTTTTCTTCTGATGGAATAAATCAAAACGTGATAAGGTGGTCTGGGTCCTGATACGAAACACTACCAAACACGAAATGGGTCTGAAGAACTTTTTTTCTGTGCATCCGACATTCAATGACTAAGTATCGACTAAACACGAAGTCCTGAAACGGAAAAATTAGTCACCTACATTATCAGACATGAGACCCTAAGAGTCTCCGATATCTACGTCACAAACGATTCGTCAGAAGACCTGTCTCCGGTCAGCGGGACATTTCGACGTATTATTTTACAAAAGTTGAGACATTTGTTTTCGTAGTGAGTCTATACTATTTCTTAAACTTAACTCTGATTAGAAAAGAGACCGGACCCAGGTGCCAACTGAAGGAGTCTGAGTGTCTTCGAGAACAACCTCTTCACGGACGATATGTCGTCCGTAACACAATTCGTTTCCTGTACGGTAACTTAGGAACTTTGCCGGGTCACTCCATCCGAGAGAGCAGGAATAAGGGTAGAATGCCTACTCCTCTGATTCCTCGTCTCTCCAATTCAACGCGTCGGACATCGACCGTCGCGGTCCTGGGTGTGGAACCAGACGAACCGAGATGACAGACAAGACCTTACGGCAATACCGAACTGCCACGTCCACCACAACTCAAACTCTTATAAGACAACCCACGTTTACAACTTACCTCACAGTTGTCTCGCGGTTCACTACACACCCCAGGTGACTTTTCCTCGGACGGAATGACACAAGTCGACCCCGAAGACGGAGGTCGTGACGTGGTTCCGGCAAGAACAGTCCTTCGACAGTGTCGGTACCGCGAGTCACGTCACCGGGTCAGAGTGAATCACGTCGACTAGTCGGGAAGAGGGATTTTGAACAAGGGGAGACGACCAAAAGGTCTGTGACAAGAGAAGGGTGAGGGAGACGACCAGGGGACTGTAGAAAGATTAAAGACGTGTAAGCTCCGGAACCCCTAATCGGGAGTCTGGAGAAGAGAAAGATGTAGGGTAGAGAACCCCAAGAATAAACCAGAGTACCGAATTTTATAGTAGATATATGAACACTTAGGGTTTAAAGACGGAGATCTGACCTGGAGAGGTAGTCTCAAATAGGAAGGTATAGGTCGTCGTAGAAGATGTAGTTGTGAATCTACGGATCTTCCACCGAGTCGGAGTCATATAGGTTTTGGTTCGAGGTAGACGTCGAGGTAACGGGGGTGGGAGTGGACGGGAAGGTCGGGTAGAACGAGTCGATTCTGGACCGTCGGGTAGACTTACCAAGGAGTTCAGTCTTTGGAAGCTAGGTAAGAGAGGAACGTAGGACATAAGACAACCAGTTGTCTGGGGTAACCGAGACGAAAGGTTCATACGGTCTCGACTGGAGGAGGAGACACTAGACACAGTGGGTGAAGTGAACGGACCTAATGAAATCGAGATGACGGGAGGAAAGAAGGAGGAAACGGAGGAGGGGGAAGTAGGAGTTGTGTCCTCGATCTCACTAGAGTAATGACATTAAGTCTAATACATATACAGGAATATGACTAGATACTCTAGACACAAGACCGGGGGTCCGGAATGGAGAGACTAGAAGGGGAAGTAAAGGGACGTGACTGAGACGAGAGAGTGTGACCACAGGAGTAAAAGGTTCGGTAAACACAAAGGAGAAATCCCAAAACGTTGAACGAGAAGGAGACGGGTTTTGTAAGAAGGGGACCTGTAGAAGTGTCAAGTCAGGGAGTGACGGAAGTCTTGAAATGAGTGACACTTGGGAGTTGTAGACCCCTTAACGTTATCGGGTTAGGAAGGACGGAGAGAACGGACGAGATTAAAAGGAATACCGTGAACGCAGGTAAGTTGTAATAAAACGTATGAACACAGGGACCTCCCATCTTGAAACATTTAAAACAAAGGACGAGAGAAGGATCATGGATCTTGTTCCGGAACGGATATCATCCGCGAGTTATTTATAGACGNCTGGGGTAACCGAGACGAAAGGTTCATACGGTCTCGACTGGAGGAGGAGACACCAGACACAGTGGGTGAAGTGAACGGACCTAATGAAATCGAGATGACGGGAGGAAAGAAGGAGGAAACGGAGGAGGGGGAAGTAGGAGTTGTGTGCTCGATCTCACTAGAGTAATGACATTAAGTCTAATACATATACAGGAATATGACTAGATACTCTAGACACAAGACCGGGGGTCCGGAATGGAGAGACTAGAAGGGGAAGTAAAGGGACGTGACTGAGACGAGAGAGTGTGACCACAGGAGTAAAAGGTTCGGTAAACACAAAGGAAAAATCCCAAAACGTTGAACGAGAAGGAGACGGGTTTTGTAAGAAGGGGACCTGTAGAAGTGCCAAGTCAGGGAGTGACGGAAGTCTTGAAATGAGTGATACTTGGGAGTTGTAGACCCCTTAACGTTATGGAGTTAGGAAGGACGGAGAGAACGGACGAGATTAAAAGGAATACCGTGAACGCAGGTAAGTTGTAATAAAACGTATGAATACAGGGACCTCCCATCTTAAAACATTTAACACAAAGGACGAGAGAAGGATCATGGATCTTGTTCCGGAACGGATATCATCCGCGAGTTATTTATAGACGCTTACTTAATAGACGGTTTACAAACCAATAATAGTGTTACACGTTTCTTGTCACGAATCTTTACCCTCTCTGTGTTTTTATTTAATCCACACATGTTATGAGAGTCTCACAAGGGCCATCGTACTGTCTTTTCTGTACACGGAGTGTAGATGAAAATCTTAGTAATAAATTCACGGTAAGACTAATAACAAAAAGTCAACGATTCAGAACAGTCGAGAAACTTTGGGGTACCGGACATCGTGTGGTCCGAGGAGACAGGAGGTGATCGAGGGTCTTAAACGAGTTTAAGTACAGGTAACTCAGCCACTACGACAGATTGACAGAATGACAGAATAGGTGACAACAGGGGAAGAAAAGGGAAGTCGGAAAGGGTGGTAGTCCCAGAAAAAGTTACTGAACCGAGAAACGTACTCCACCGGATTCATGACCCCGAAGTCTAAGTCGTAGTCAGGAAGGTTTCTTATAAGTCCCACCTAGAGGAAATCCTAACTGACCAAACTAGAGAAACGTCTAATTTCCTGAGAGTTCTCAGAAGAGGTCGTGGTATTAGACTTTCGTAGTTAAGAAGTTGTGAGTCGTAAGAAATATCAGGTTGAGAGTGTAGGTATGTGTTAATGACCTTTTTGGTATCGGAACTGATCTGCCTGGAAACGGTCGTTTCACCACAGAGACGAAAAATTATGTGACAGATCTAAACAGTATCGAAAGGAAGACTCCTCACTTGTAGAAAATTTTAAAGTACCGACGTCAGTGGAAGGTTTCACTAAAATCTTGAGTTCTTTTAAACAGTGACAAAGGTGAAAAGGAGGAAGATAAATAGTACTTCACTACTCCGACCTACGGTACTAGAAACGAAAAATTTACGACTCAAAATTCGGTCGAAAAAGTGAGAGAAAGTGGAAGTAGTTCTCCGAGAAATCAAGGAGAAGTGAAGATCGGTAGGACTATACTCTGAAATTTTCTCTGGAATGGGACGGTCGACAAGATCTTCCTTTACCAAAGTCCATGATGTCACTAGAATTCGACCCTCAACCCAAATATACCCCTGTCTCCTCGTAAGGTCCACACCTGTGGGTACACGTGTCTCCACCCTCGAAAGTCTGAGCCACATGTCTTACTCAGTGAACCAAACGCCATAGTGAAACAGACAAAGATTCGAAGGGTACACACTCCACGACACGGAGGAACCTCTCCAGGACTTATGAAACGGAGTCCAGGTGGGTTTCGTATCTTTGAGTTACGAACTCTAGACTAACTGATTCAAATGTGACCAGGTAAAACTGAAACGGGTAGGTAAGACACCTGAACTAGACCTACGGTCGGAGAGACACATCATTAAATGTACAGAGAATTCAGGACCGGACTTAACAAACACAACAAGAACTCACAATGAACTCACAGGATGTCCTACGGTACCCGTGTCAATATTTGGATCAGTCGGAAAATCACCCTTCCTCTCTCTAAGACTTGATAAGACTCACGAGTGACGATAAAAGAAGTACAGAGGAAAGAATGAGGGGATAAAATGACGTTTCATGTTTAGTAAACACATCCGACGGTGACCTGGTGTCCATTCCCGGTCCGAAACTAAGTGTCTCTCTTCTCGAAGTCAAGTCAAGTCAGTGAGTCAGTACAGGCTGAGAAACGCTGGGGTACTTAGCGTCGTGCGGTCCGGAGGGACAGGTAGTGGTTGAGGGCCTCAAGTGGGTTTAAGTACACGTAGCTCGGCCACTACGGTAGGTCAGTAGAGTAGGAGACAACAGGGGAAGAGGAGGACGGGGGTTAGGGAGGGTCGTAGTCCCAGAAAAGGTCACTCCATTGAGAAGCGTACTCCACCGGTTTCATAACCTCAAAGTCGGAGTCGTAGTCAGGAAGGTTGCTTGTGAGTCCTGACTAAAGGAAATCCGACACAAAGGGTTCGAACTACGAATAGTCTCAGTAGTCCCCTCGGAAGAAAAGTTTTATGATGAAATATAAAAATAACCTGATAAACGATAGATACAATCAAAGACGACATGTCGTTTCACTTACTTGGTATGTATAAGTATATAGGGGAGAAGAAAACCTAAAGGAAGGGTAATTCCAGTGACGTCTCGTGACTCATCTCAAGGGACACAACATGTCGTCCAAGAGCGACAGATAAAACATGCATCATCAGAGGGCTAGGTAGGGTGGGTAGGGTCCCCTCGAAAGATTTCGGTGAAGTCAGTGTAACGGTCTCTTTCCCACGTTCTTAGTTGTAATTATTTGTGTTCCTCTGATATAAGACCTCCTCCTTACCGTGGGAGGTAGTCGGAGACGACTAAGTCCAGACCTTATGGAAGACTGTGTAGAGTAAGACCAAAACTTGTCAAGGAGAACTATTATTGAGTAAGGGGAAAAGGAAATTGACAACAAGGTCCCTATCTCGGGGACTTGGGTGACAGGATTCGGAGGAATGGGACGGAGAGTGGGACCGTTTACAAATGACTTACGGACTACACCCGTACCAAGGGAACAGAGAAAAGGGAGTTGTAGGGAGAAGGTAAAACTAACGGGAAGAGAATAGGGTTCTTTGTCAATGAGTTGGCTAGGTATCCGGATGACTCCTAAACCTGCGTCGGACTCGGTTCTAAACGGAAACATAACGTATGGAGACAAACAAAAGGGAAATTTCTTACACATGTTTTCCTATGTCAACCGGCCTAGAAATTCACCATTGACATTGAATCACTGTTCTTGGTGTATTACAGGACGATGTTAAACATACAGTTAATGTATAGTAAGGAAAAGGTAATTAGTTTCCGTCTTGGGAGGTTGACAGATGGTTCTTTATGAAAGAATAGGATCTTACCAAAAAACTTACAATGAAACTTCACTACTTTTTTTTGGGTTGTTAAAAAGTAAATTTTATAAAACCCCGAAGGGACTATCAGGTCACCAATTCTTAGGTGGAACGTCATGTCCCCTGCACTCGAGCTAGGGACCAGGTTCTTCTAGGGCGTACGACGTCTCACCGATTCGGACACGGGGCGTCGAGGACGTCGGGCGGACGGGATCTCGAGTGCGAGACGGAGTCTTCGGCGGTGTCATTCTGGCACGTCCCGTTGATCTCCGCCGGGACGGACGAGCTGTGTTGATCTCTTTTCGGGGACGCCGGCACTTCTGGGTCGCGTCGCTTTTGATTTGTGAAATGTAAAATAATTCAACGTAACCGGAGAGGAGTGAGACTTTACTGATTGGGGAAATGAATCATCCTCCGCCCGATGAGAACGAAATACAGTCTGTCGTTCTCAAAGGTCTGTAAAGTCTGTCAAGACCGTAAACAATTGGACTATTTTATTGACGGAACCGCTTAACGTTCTACATTTTCTACGAGAATGTATTAAACAAGACATTAACTTTTGGGACAAAGTAAATTAATTCGAGGAACCGTCATCTATAAAAGACAAGAAATTGTAGAGTCACTCAGTTCCCCTTTAGGAGAACAAATTCGAGACTACGAACAACTTAAATTAATGACTGCACCTTAAATTTCCACTCTATCTCGGTCAAATATTTATATTGTTAACTAGGTTCTCCAAGAGACAGACCCAACTTAGTAAGTTGTTTCCGTTCTCAATATTTTTCTTATATACGGGTGAAAGGGAAACCTGATCGAAATGAATGTATGGATCTCCTCAATGATAAATATCGGAGAGAATATGTTGGACGTACTAATAGAATAGAGGTTAAGACCCAGTTAAAGTTCTCCTTTAATTCATGAGTACGTTAATATACCCAAGGAGCAATTGAACTTAGCAAATCTTTACACAAATTACCATTTCAAACTCCGGACTCGTAAAATAAACCCTCTCCCGAAGTTAAATAAGTGACTGATATTTTTCCAGTGACACACACATACACTCAACCTATGGTACTAGACGCACCCGTCCCCTCCTTCAATGTTCTTATTCCCTTCGCGTCAGGGCGGAAGGGTCTCGAGACTCAAACGACCACCTCTGTCGTCTATATGTAGAACCACCCAAAATTATACGATCACTGACACCCCTCTACCTTAGACGGTTCCTGGTGTCCCGCACCCGTTGGTCTCTTACCCTCTGAGGCCTACGATTGTGTCACAGGCCGGTACCCGTCACTAACCGGACTTACCCGACGTGGGTAGAGGAGTACACGTGACCCATGGTTCCCCTCTTCTGGCTCTGGGAGACCGGACCAGTGACAGGCCCGTCTTCTTGGACAGAGTCCCTCACCTCTTTGCCCTAAGGGGACAGGGCACAGTATCTGGGACTCTTGACAGTAGGACCATCTGGGAGAGAAAGATTCGTCCTCATTGTCGCCCTGAAAGTCTTCCCTTAGTAGTGTCATATGACAACGATACGGACGACTTATGATCGACCTAACGAAGTTCGTCGGATCTCCGACCGTTTCTGAATATCAGGATCCCCGTTGACCCGGCAGTATTTAGAAGTAGGAAGAACGGAAATATTGTGACCTCAATCGAACGATCTCGTTTCTGGGTGACCCTGAGTCTTATTTAGTAAGTCCGTCAGTGAGTCGTCTATTAATACCTCACCGGTGATCCACACTCCGGAAGACCAGGGAGAAAGTAAATGCAGTTATAAATGGTCTCATCCTCGTTCCGTAACCTAAGAACTTAGAGTAAAGACAAGATTCCTGAAAATTTTTATAAACTATTCCATGTGACTCCCCTCTCCGAAGGTCTTAACCAGAGACGTGTACGTCTACAGAAGGTACCGGTCCCGTTTACGGTCCCGTACCCACGACTCTACGTGTCGTACCTAGTCCGAATTACCACATACCGTAAACAACCATAAATATGTCTTTTCGCCTCTTCCGTTACTGTGGGGTGAGGTCATAAGAACGGACCTTTTAGGGTACCTACCTCCTCGGACCATCCGACGTCAGGTGCCCAGCGATTCTCAGCCTATGCTGACTCGCTGAAGGGAAAGTGGAAAGGGTAAGTACGTAACCCCTTCCTTTACCGTTGGGTGAGGTCACAAGAACGGACCTCTTAGGGCCCCTGTCCCCTCGGACCACCCGAAGACAGACACCCCAGCGTGCCTCAGCCTGTACTGACTTCGCTGAATCGTCATCGTCGTCGTCGTCTATGTCTTTTCTCCCCCGAAGGAACCACCGCGTCACCATTTCTTAGGTGGACGGTGACGGCCTCTACACCCAAGCTGGGGACCCAACCCTTCTCTTGGGGACCTCCTCCTTTACCGTTGGGTGAGGTCATAGGAATGGACCTTTTAGGGTACCTGTCCCCTCGGGTCGTCCGATGTCAGGAACCCCAGTGTTTCTCAACTTGTACTGACTCCTGACTCGTGTGGTCCACCGAAACTTATACAGTAGGAGTTAGTTTTAACAAGGGACGAGTGCTGTTTATTTACTTCGAGGCCCCTTTCTAAACTCGTAAGTCATCGCAAGACCCTTATTTTAGTCTCATTCACACTCTTTAAACAGGGGGAGCAATAAGTAGTGGCAAAAAAGAGGAAGATTTTTATTTAGACAGCAAGTCAGTTAAGAAAACAATTTTACTTTCATACCTCGGGGATGAGAAGAAGGTAGACGGTGACAAACACTAGAGGTTACTCACAGACAGGATCCTCGTCTTCAGTGTCCACCTACACTCCGTCGTTGGATGACGGAGTGATCGTCTTCAAACGAAACACCGACTTAGTCTTATTGTCTTAGTCTTAAAACTCTTAATGACCTTAACACACACTGAGTGGATCCCAGATTCAGGGTCTCGACAATGGTATTTCGCCTTTGAGATAGTATTAGTCCCGACCGTCGTAAATACCTTCTGTCTACTCTTAAAGATTCAAAGTCCTTCCGGACCCATGGGAGGGGAGGGGAGGGTTGTCGTGGCGTATTTCGATCATTGGGAGGTGAGCGGTGGGTGATTCGGAACTTGACGAGACGAACGAAGTGGGGAAATCAAGGGGCTGTCCATTGGACCCCCTTAATGAGTCGACGTTCCTAGTAGTCGACGTGAACGGAGGGAGGCCGGTACGTGTTCACTCCCACCCCTCCATAGAAACACCCTCTTTCAGTCCTCATGTCGGGTCCGACTCTGGAGTCGGGGTGGACTCTTAAATTAGACCTGGGCGACGTCCAAGTTGAGTCCACTTCTGGCGAAAGAAGAAGGACAACAAACAGATCCTTCAAGGAGAGACCTGGAGAAGAGCGGTCGTGAGCGAAGATCTTCGGCAAGGTCGTCACCGAGTCCTCCCGTGAACCGAACGTACAATTTCCGTGGTTCACAAACTCAACGTAAACTACAAATGGTACAGGGGTCTTAGACACTTTAATCCCTCTTCCTCCGGTGTTTCAATTTCCCGACGAAACATCCAACCGTTTAACGACTTAAGGTCCGACAATACCCTACTGAGAGGTTACACCACCGTTAGACGGACACTGTAGACAGGGGACTAACTAACGACACCAGTAACTTCTCCTCCTACACCCAACCTAGGACGAGACCGAAGTGACAACGGTCTACTGGAGACTGGGGACCCCCTCCTCCCGACGAGGAGCCACTCTCGACACACTACCGAGCCCAGGGGACGGTGTCGAAGGAAGTGGGACCCGTAAACTGACTCACACGTAGTCACACACACGTCCTGGACGTGTTAATGTTTTCGATTCCTTCTAAAACAAAAAATACCCTCCGCTCCGAGTAAAAGTTTTATCCCAATGGTCGTCCTCCACTCCTTGTGAGTCTACTACAGAAGTAACTCCCAGGGCCTCCTTCGCTCCACGGGAAAAAATTTTGACAAACCTCTCGATGTAATAGAGAGGTTCCTGTTAGAAGACAATTTTGCTTAACGATTTACAAAATCTCTCCCGTCTCTAAACCCCCACCCCTTCTGGTCGAGGAGTCTCTGGACACCTCCCCCTCGTTACACGGTTCTCCCCTCCCTTCCCTTGACCCCACGTTGGGGAGCCGACTGAGGCGTGACTGAACGACGAAGGGGTCCGTCGAGGATCATAGATCCAGCGGAGACCGGACCCGTACGTGTGGTTCACAGGACGTAACGGACACCGAGTGTCGGTGGTAGTGTGGGTGGGTTCGAGTCATCCCACGGAAATACGTACGTGGATCTTTTCGCGAGTCCGAGTCGGGTGAAACAATTGGGGACGTCGACGAACATATCTTCAAGCGAGGAACTCCAAACTTAATTTTCACTTTCACAATCAGTGAGTCAGCATGGACTGAGAAACGCCGGGGTACCTGACATCGGACGGTCCGAGGAGACAGGAACCCTAAGAGGTCCGTTCTTATGACGTCACCCAACGGTAAAAGAAGAGGTCTCCTAGAAGGGATGGGTCCCTTGCTTGGGTCCAGAGGACGTAACGTCCGTCTAAGAAATGTCAGACTCGGTGGTCGACGACGACGATTCAGTGAAGTCAGCACAAGCTGAGACACGCTGGGGTATCTGCTGTGGGGTGGTCCGAGGGAGCAGGGACCCTAAGAGGTCCGTTCTTGTGACCTCACCCAACGGTAACGGAAGAGGTTACGTACTTTCACTTTTCACTTTCACTTCAGCGAGTCAGTACAGACTGAGAATCGCTGGGGTACCTGACGTCGGAAGGTCCGAGGAGGTAGGTACCCTAAAAGGTCCGTTCTCATGACCTCACCCCACGGTCTCGGTGGTCCCTTTGGGGAAATAGTGGTAAACACATATAACATGAATCCACAAATAACAGACAGAAGGGGTAGTTAGAGGAACTCTCGTTCATAAAAACAGGTATTAAGTAAGAGATTGGGACCGTAGATCTTTCAAAACCGTTTATCGTCCAGGAGTCATTTATAATTGCCGATAGTGTACCTAAACGGACCCCACAAATCTAGGGTCACATTTACACGGATCTAGACCTCATAGGAGGACACTGGTCATCACACTTAGAAATATAGAGACCCGACCGTAAACAAAACATAATAAAATTTTAATAATAATAATAAAAAACCGGTGGAACACGTCGTACACCCTAGAATCAAGGGACTAGTTCTTACCTTGGACGCGGGGAGAGTCACCTTGAACAACAACAAGTCAGCGAGTCAGTACAGACTGAGAAGGGTTGGGGTACCTGACGTCGTGTGCTCCGAAGGGATAGGGAGTGACAGAGGACCTCAACCGGGTTCAAGTACAGGTAACTTAATCCCTACGGTAGGTTGACAGAGACGGGAGAAGAGAAAGACGGAAGTTAGAAAGGGTCGTAGTCCCAGAAAAGGTTCCTTAGTCGACAGTCCACCGGGTTTATACCCTCGAAGTCGAAATCGTAGTCAGGAAGGTTTCTCATAAGTCCCAACTAAAGCAAATCCTAACTGACCAAAGTAGAGGAACGAAAGGTCCCCTGAGAGTTTTCAGAAGACGTCGTGGTATCAAACTTTCATAGTAAAGAAGTCGCGAGTCGAAAAAAATGCCAAGTCGACAGTGTAAGCATGCACTGATGACCTTTCTGGCCTTCACGTCTCAGAATTGGTGACCTGGTGGTCCCTTCGGGGACAAAACATAACAACTAACCCGAAGGGACCACCGAGTCTACCATTTCTTAGACGGACGTTACGTCCTCTGGATCTAAGCTAGGGATCTACCCCTTTTAGGGGACCTCCTCCCGTATCGTTGGGTACGGTGACAAGAACGGACCTCTTAGGGGTACCTGTCTCCTTGGACCACCCGATATCAGGTGCCCCAGTGTTTCTCAGTCTGTACTGACTCACTGATTCTTGTCTTGTCCCACTGTCAAGAGTTGACCTGACGACACTGTGTTCCTACATAGAGTTTATTAAATAAGTTACTATTATCACTTTCATGGTTCATTTCCGCCACTTGATAGTCTTTCAATTTTATATAAGATCCACAACACTTCATTGCAGTCAGAACGAGTGACCATAGTGTCACAAAGGAACTCGTCCTGTTCTCCCTCTGTGCGACGGACACCGGGACCCCTACCCCAAACGGGACACCGAAAGGACGAGAGAGGACGGTGGCGACACACATACGCGACTGTGGGGTCTTTACTTGGAATCGACACCCCTCACGCCCTATCTCCCTACAGACTGGCCCTCCGTTCCTCCCGTCGGAGAGACGAATAATAAATTTAGTAGGGAAGCGAAATAGTGTCCCACTTCGGGTCAGTCCGACAAGATTAGAAAAATTTCCTCCTCAAACTGCCTAAAACGACAAACCGAGCCTCGTTCGAAGTCGGAAACTTCCAATAAATTGAAAGTTCTGTTCTTAACCCTCTAACCCTGACTGTATATATGTGATAGTTATGATACATATTTTCTCTACTGATTACTCTTGGACGACATATCTTGTCCCTTGACCTAAACCACGAGTCACCACTGGATTACCCTTCCGTTAGGTTCTTTTTCCCCTACATTTGTTTGTTTGAGTTTTTTCGTTTTTGGTTCGCACATAATCTATACACGATCGCTGTACCCTAACAGTCACAACTTAGACCTTACCACACACGAGCAAATTGGGAAACTCAAGATAATGTCATGAGAGGATGGGGTCGAGGAGATTTCACGGACCACCTACACCCGGGTAGTCCCAGACCTAGACCACGGGCATAATTTTTCTCCGAGTAGAGGAGAGGAAAGTGAGTCGAAAGGTCGAGAAATGCGGAGGGGTGAGTCAGAACTAAGGAAGGGTCAAGAAGTACGGGGGGAGGAGTCAGGACTAGGAACATGCGGGAGACCGGAGGTACCAGGTGTCGTTGTCTACTGAGAGAATCAAATAAACAAAGTGACCTCGTAAAGAAGGACTTTGTCCTCCATTTGTATAATTCTATATTTTGGACTACACAGTATTTTACAGACACTAAAAAGGGATAGAGAATCAACTGTCAGGCCCCCCTACATCCGTAGTAAAGGGGAATTCTAGAACCGTGCAAACGAGAGAACCGAAGGTCGAGTGTCGTGACAACAACCCTTCGGACTACTGTAACTAAAAGACAGGAACACACACACTGGACAAAAGGAAGACTTTCGAAGGGTCTAGAGGCGAAGTAGAGGTCACAAGACTATAAAGTGTCACTACACGGAATCCCATCCGACCCGAGGAAAAATTCATTTTTAAAGAATGTTTAAGGTCCCGAAATTTCCAAATGATACTACACTAAATTTCCAAATTATACTATTATAAATCTATATTCGGTGAATTTTGGTTCGTATTTGAAAAATACGAACACCAAGAAGACTGATGTTTTAGTTTTAACGTTTAATTGGTATTTCATGGGTTGGTTGAGTTTACACGTTACACTTAACTGACTCTACCGACTACAGTAAGGAAGACATTCCCCTTAATCCGTATCAACCGAAGGGACCACCAAGTTTACTATTTCTTAGACGGACGTTACGTCCTCTGTACCCAAACTATGGACCCAGTCCTTCTAAGGGACCTCTTCCCTTACCGATGGGTGAGGTCAGAAAAACGGACCTCTTAAGGTACCTGTCTCCTCGGACCACCCGATATCAGGTACCCCAGTGTTTCTCAGACTGTGTCGACTCGGTGATTGTGTTGTCGTTCCGTTTCAACACCCGTCGTGTCAGAAAACTCGTCACCGAACCCCGAAGTAAACCACACTTACTCAGTCACAATTTAGATAGACAACCGAAAAAAGAGGAATCCGGTAATTGTATTAAGACGAACTACTATTTGTGTCTCGACCTAGATCAATACCCTACCAGTAGGTCTATTAAGAATCTTCTTTACACGAACGAATGTCTTTACCAAAATCCGACAGTAATTACTTTTGTACTTTACGTTTATAAAAGTCTCTTTTATTTATTGTGAGTGTATCAGGGACCCTCACCCCTGGAAGAAGCCAAAAAGGAGGAGGTCAAGGGGGAATTCGGACACCTCCCCTCGACACCCCTCACGCCTATAGTCTGATCCGCTCACGGGTGGGCCGGGGCGACGGGACAGAGGGAGCGACCGTGGTACGAGTGTTGTGAGACTGGAGTACCGGGAAGTACAGGAATAAAAGCCCGCCTCTGACACCTCTTGTTACTCGGTGACAGTGAAAGCCCTTCGGGAAGCCGACACACCACCTCGAATTTTTGGTAGGAGGCAAAAGTTTCACGAACTCCCAAAAGTTCGACGAAATCGTAGAAGGAAGGACGACGGAAGGGACAACACCTCCCTCCGCTCGTAAACATGAAAAATTGCCGAGTGTAGTGTGAACAGCCCCAAGTACCACATTTTAGAGACCAATCGTCACATACTCACACACACAAAAGGGGTGTCGGGCAGACACAAAGTCCTTGTGTTATACTCCAACGTAGTGACACAGGACCACGCACTCGGCCCCCACCAGTGTCCGGGACGTCTCAGGACGGACGTGCCCCTACACCGTCGCACCCCCAGGGGGAAAACGAATCCCCACCCCGACGACCTCTATCGACGGGAGACTTGACGGAAAACCAAACACTCCATAGAAGTCCCAGGCTCCGCACGGGACAGAAACACACAAAGAAGTTTTGACGTGTCCGAACCCTGAAGGGAACACCAGGTCACCGGCTCTAGGACTCGATGGTTACGTCC
The DNA here is from genome assembly GCA_006410555.1 of Capra ibex. NCBI lineage: Eukaryota > Metazoa > Chordata > Mammalia > Artiodactyla > Bovidae > Capra > Capra ibex. The sequence continues at coordinate 68,329,220 of SJYO01026388.1, forward strand.
CTTGAGTTCAAGCTAGGGACTAATCCCTTGATCTAGGGTGTACGACGTTGATTTCTAGGACGTACGGCGTTGTTTCTGGACCGGGTCGTGGTTTATTATTTTATGTAAAAATTTTTTTCTGTCTTTAACATTCGTTTTGTTTGTTTTTTGGAGAGTCCGACCTTTGGACGTAGAAGAGAAAGGGAGAAGGTTGAAGGTCAAGAAGAGGTTTAAGGTAGAGAAAGGGGAAGGATAAATAGTGACAACTTTAGAAAGGCAAGAACGGAGTTAACCGTAGGTCCGGGACAATCGAGGGTATCTACTCACGTCGTCGGAGAGTCGTCGTTGGGATGGGGTATGGGACCCGGGGACCTGGAGTCCTGGGGACCCGGGGACCCGACCCTGACGCGTCGACCCGGTCAAGAGGGTTGTAATAAGGGGTGGGAACGAGATCTCGGGAGGCAACGATGTCAGACGTTCCTTTCCGACCGTTGTACTTCCCCTACCTAAAACAAACAGAAAGTGTTATAAAATTCCTGAACATTCGGTTGACCTTTTTTTTTAGTCCTATAAAATTGTAATTTTTTAGGTAGAAAAGTTGAAAAGACTTTTGAACCTTTTAGACCATCGTGGCTCGTAAACAAGGATTTTCCAACGTCACCAGCCCTTACCTCCCAAAACTCAAAAAAACAAACAAACAAACAAAAGAAAAGAAAACGACCAGAAGGTACCCCGTACAAAAGAGAACGGACAACGTGAGTATGAGGTATGAGGGTGGACGGAGTCGAGAGTAAAGACCGAAAGTATCCGTAATCATAATTAGAAACGTCGGGTCTCGTCAGACTGAGGGAAAGACATGGTCCATAAATCTTGTTAAGACCATAAAACGGAGGACATATGGTAGGACAGAGAAAATCCACGAGAGACAAGGGAAGAGTCAAGTCAAGTCAAGTCAAGTCACCGAGTCAGAACAGGCTGAGAAACGCTGGGGTACTTGACACCGTGCGGTCCGGAAGGACAGGTAGTGATTGAGGGCCTCAGGTGAGTCTGAGTGCAGGTAGCTCAGTCACTACGGTAGGTCGGAGACAGCAGGGGAAGAGGAGGATGGGGGTTTAGGGAGGGTCGTAGTCCCAGAAAAGATCATTCAGTCGAGAAGCGTACTCCACCGGTTTCATAACCTCACAGTCGAAGTCGTAGTCAGGAAGTTTACTTGTGGGTCCTGACTAGAGGAAATCCTACCTGACCAACCTATAGGAACGTTAGGTACCCTGAGAGTTCTCAGAAGAGGTTATGGTGTCAAGTTTGCGTAGTTAAGAAACCGTGAGTCGAAAGAAGTGTCAGGTTGAGAGTGCAGGTATCTACTGATGACCTTTTTGGTATCGGAACTGATCTACCTGGAAACAACCATTTCTTTACAGAGACGAAAACTTATACGATAGATCCAACCAGTATTGAAAGGAAGGTTCCTCATTCGCGGAAAATTAAAGTACCGACGTTAGTGGTGGACGTCACTAAAACCCCGGGTTTTTCTATTTCAGACTGTGACAAAGGTGACAACGGGGTAGGTAAAGGGTACTTCACTACCCTGGTCTACGGCACTAGAAGCAAAAGACTTACAACTCGAAATTCGGTTGAAAAAGTGAGAGGAGATTCGGACAGGTTTAGGACGGTAAGATGTTCCGGTCGAAGAGGAGACACTTTGGGAGGGAGGGACGAGGTCCACCTTCACAAGGGGAAGGAAGTAGTATTTCGTGAAACCAAACAGACAGAAAACCACGGAGACCTATAGTAAAACAAAAACACACAGCCGACGGAGAGGTCTCGCACCGGAGTGTCCCAACTGTGTGTCTCGGAGTGCGTACCACTTGCGAGTTACCTATGAAAGAATTGGTCTTCCTACGTGTGCGCACTAGTTCCCGGAGTAAGACACCCATGGTTGTCCTTCTAGAGACTGAGTCACCCCTACTACAATCGATCACTGAATGGGTCGGTGAAACTTCTCCAACAAAGTATAGAACAGTGGACTCGGGGACAACCGTATAGATAAAAATCACATCCCTTCAGGGACTTGTGTTGATTTAAGATCGTTTGGTCTCATACAGTACCCACCTCAAAGAAGGAACATTCACTGGACTAGACAGGGGTTCCAATAAGTGACTATGACGAAATGTGTCTTCTATCTCGAGTTCTCTTGTAGTTAACTTAAACCTGATACAGGTGTGAGGAGTAATTTTACTAATTTGGGGTTTATATACGTCCTAAGATACGAACTACGATCTAGACGAAACAGAAGGGTGGACATGGAGGTACCGGGGCAGAGAGACAGGAGGGGCCCCGAAATCAAAGTCCTAGTGGTTGGAAGTCTTAGGTGGGACGAGACACAAAGTGCGAGACGAGAACAGGTATGAGAGTTGGACTGGAGGAGGACCGAAGACTCTCTTCGCCCACCCCCAGGACTCTTCGAGTAGCCAACCATCTTTTACGACTATGGATCACTAAGCCATATTAATGAGTTGCTCATTTATGAACCAAACGTAGTTGGAAGGGTGAATCTTTCGGTTTTGGTCCTAAAGAGTCGATATACGGGAACCCCGTACCGCCACTGGAACCCTCCGACCGACAAAAGAAATAAGGACCGTTCGAGGAAATTCTCCCCTTCTCCGAAACGAAACAGACCCGGTCTCTCACTCACCTGGGATCCCGGTACCACAGGTCACTTTACTTTCTGGGGTACAGTGAACGGTGTACACCATCGACTCGGGAGTTTACACCGATTCCACTGCCCCCTTGGTCTAAAACTTAAGATAAAGTAGAATCACTTAAATTTGTATTTATGGTGTACACCACCGGTGCAACCTACCGGGTCTGGAGTTCCCACCCGCTTTACCCAGTATGTTCCGGTCTTGGAAACCCCTCGGGCCATGTCAGCACCACTCTCCTGTGGATTAACGTCTGCGACGGAACATCCGTTCTGAGACGGCGACACGTTCATTTTCGAACAAACTGGTTTAAACCGGAGTTTCGACTTACTACAAACGCCCCTTTGGACACGACACGACACGACTGCTCCCGTAACAAGTAAATAAGAAAGTAAAGGAAAGTCTTCTCGTCCGTGCCTCGAGGGGAGTCGACATTAATGAACTTGCTCAAAGATATAGGACAAAGGAGATGAACTAAAGTAATTTGGCACTGTATTTACGTATGAAACGTGGGTTTCGCACAGATTAGTGACTTGGGTTTACTGACGAAACTCTCTCCTCAGTCCCTTGAAGTCCGCTCCAACATATCTGACAATGTGACTAACTTTGAACACTCCAAGAGCGAAAATGAACCAAAAAGAACTTATCGTAGTCGACTTTGCCCGAGACCCACAAAACGGGAATGTACCACCAATAATTTCGGCACGACTCGACGCCCGAATCCACTTAATTAGAACGTGGTGTAAACGGTCTTATAGGCGTGGCACACACGGCACCGCAGTCAGAAGGGACCGAGGTCCCTCCCAGGTACACAAGTCCGCAGTAAATAGGGTGTGACGCAGAAGGGTCGACGTTAGACACCAGTACCCGACGGTCAACGGGGCAGTAGATCACTCAAAGAAACAACCACACAGTCAAGGGTGGTCAGGAAAGTGACACCTTTCAGACCGTCGGGAAACTCTCGGTGTGACGAGAAGCACCGAGGGGTTTACCGAGGGGAGAGGCGGGTGTCGGAAGGAAAGTTGGTGTTAAAGTTTATGTGTGTTATATTCTTCAGTCGTGTCCGTCGTGACCTCGTTCTTTTATGGTTACACTTCCCATCTACTACTTGTCCCTCCGACCGTGGGTGTGCCCTTCGCAGTCACACCAGAAGGGGTCGTAGGACTGACTCACCTCACGTCGGGACCCCAGGAGGCCGTAGGAGGGGGTCATCTCCGGTATAGACAGGGGTAGAGAGACGAGACAGGAAACAAGTCAACGAGTCAGTACAGGTTTAGAAACGTTGGGGTACTTGACATCGTACGGACCGAAGGGACAGGAAGTGGTAGAAGGTCTCAAATGAGTTTGAGTACAGGTAACTCAGTCACTACGGTAGGTTGGTAGAGTAGGAGACAGCGGGGGAAGAGGAGGACGGAGGTTAGGGAGGGTCGTAGTCTCAGAAGATTACTCAGTCGACAAGCACACTTCACCGGTTTCATGACCTCAAAGTCGAAATCGTAGTCAGGAAGGTTTCTTGTGGGTCCCGACTAGAGGAAAACTTACCTGACCAACCTAGAGGAACGTCAGGTTCCCTGAGAGTTCTCAGAAGAGGTTGTGGTGTCAAGTTTCCGTAGTCAAGAAGTCACGAGTTGAAAGAAGTGTCAGGTTGAAAGTGTAGGTATCTACTGATGACCTTTTTGGTATCGGAACTGATCTACCTGAAACAACCGTTTCAGTACAGAGACGAAAAGTTATACGATAGATCCAACCAGCATTGAAAGGAAGGTTCCTCATTCGTAGAAAATTAAAGTACCGACGTCAGTGGTAGACGTCACTAAAACCTCGGGGGTTTTTATTTCAGACTGTGACAAAGGTGACAAAGGGGTAGATAAAGGGTACTTCACTACCCTGGCCTACGGTACTAGAAGCAAAAGACTTACAACTCGAAATTCGGTTGAAAAAGTGAGAGGAGAAAGTGAAAGTAGTTCTCCGAAAAATCGAGGAGAAGTGAAAGACGGTATTCCCACCACAGTAGACGTATAGACTCCACTAACTATAAAGAGGGCCGTTAGAGCTAAGGTCGAACACAAAGAAGGTCAGGCCGCAAAGAGTACTACATGAGACGTATTTGCAATTTATTCGTCCCACTGTTATATGTCGGAACTGCATGAGGAAAAGGATAAACCTTGGTCAGGCAACAAGGTACAGGTCAAGATTGACAACGAAGGTTTCGGGACCCCTCCCGAATTTTTTACCAATAGAGTAAACTTTCTTACCGAGACATGGTCGGGCTCTCTGTCTGACCGACCTATTTTCACACCCGACCTACCGAAGGTCCTTTCCTCCCTTTTCCGAGTCGTCGGGTCGGTCGAGATTCACCTCGTGTCACTACGACACAAGTAACGGAGTACATCTGACTCAGAATCCCGGACACTCCATGACAGTTTATAAGGATATCCGTCTATGTATGGAGGTTGGGACATGACGAAAAGACTACAGGACCTTCTGGTCCACTAATACAAAATTAAAATAAGGATAGGGATGGGAGGTCGTTCTTAGTAAGAAGGGGTCAAGACTTCAGTAAACTGAAGAGATTCCTCTGAACGAAAAAGGAAGGGTAAAAAAACAATCATAATAATTGTTAAAATTTTTCTCTAAAATTGAAATTATTCTGATTGCAGAATCTGAACGGGGAGATGAAACCCAAGTCAAAAGGAAGACGAAATAGACTTGAAAGGTTATAGCTGAAGTATAGAATATTATCATTTTTTTTTTTTTTTTTGGGGGTGTTATCAGTGGATAAATGTTCCTAAATGTTCCTAAAGGGACCACCGAGCTTGCCATTTCGTAGACGGATGTTACACCCTCAGGACCCAAACTAGGGACCCAACCCTTCTAGGGGACCTCATCCTTTACCGCTGGGTGAGGTCATGAGAACGGACCTCTTAGGGTATCTACATCCTCGGACCACCCGATGTCAGGTACCCCAACGTTTCTCAACCTCTATTGACTCGCTGAAGTGAAAGTGAAAGTGATAAATGTTCCCAAACTTCTCGAGACACAGTCCTTGACCCTATGTCTGTCGTTATTTGTAAAAGAATAATAAAGTGTCATCATATAGTAGACAGAGTCAAAGGAGTTTTGTGAACCCAGGAGTGAAAACACATCCTCGTCCTTTTTCCTACCAACTCGTGGTAATGGATCACTTTTTACGTGAAACGATCTTTCCTTTAAGAGTCTTTCAGTCGGAACGGAAACTCCTGGTCTGTTACGTCGACCGTGGCTCGTCGCTTCGGGTCCACCTACGCGTCCACAGGTGCGTGTTCAAAGAGAGACTGAAGACATTTATGAGGAGCGGTAGGGACTCCGACCCTGCTCAACCGTACGTCCACTGAGGAGTACCCTTCCCCTTTACGCTTTAATTTCGTGAGAAGATTTACGCTAGAAAGAGAGACGAAAGAGTCTGGCTCTACACCCCTTATAGTCCATTGTCTCTCCTCTCCCTCGACCCCAACTGGCCCGCGACCTCCAGTCTGAGGTCTAGTCCGCGAGATAGTGACGTGACGACGACGTGAAGGGGCGGGAGACAATACCTGCCCTACAGAAACCGACGTCCTTATAATTTGAGCTAAGTGTTATTATCCCGAGATGACCTTACATCCACCCGAAGTCTCCACTGTAAAAGATCTTGGGAGAAAAGAATGAAGAGGGGTCAGACGGGTGGTACTCAGTCTGAGAGGGAAGTACTAACGTGTTACCAACGTCGTCAAAGATCCATTGCCCGACGGAGTCGGACGAGAGGTCGGTCCTGCGACGACAACTTTCTCGTAGCTCAGACATTGACCCCGACCCCACTGTGACTGGGTTCTCGGGGCCGAGTCTTAGGGGACCACCTGAGTCCAAAAAGGTCTGGGTCTCGATCCTTCCCTCTACGTCTAGGTACAGGGGGGTATGGGGGTTGGGAGCTTTTGTCTGTTTCATCAGTGATTCCCTTCACATCTACAACCCACCCTTCGACGTTCAGTGTGATGAGAAGGATATTAACTAGTTGGGGGGTAATTTTTGAGTCTTTCCGTTAAAGGAGAGTCTTTCACCCTTTAGGAGCAACAACTCCATCGTAATCACAGACGAAACACTGCGATTACAGAGGAAACGAGGGTGAGGAGGGAGACAAGGAAAAGGGAGGAAGGGGAAGGGCGGAGAAGAAGTAAAAAGAAGAGAAAGGAGGAAAGACAGAGGATGAAGGGGAAGGAAGAAGAAAGAGAGGAGAAGGAGGCTCAGAGAAGGGACACGGAGGTGGGGGCAATTAACAGTCGCGTAGATATACTGAGTTACTGTAACCAAGCTATGACACGTCATAGAATGATTCTGTAACCAAGCTATGTCACGTCATAGAATGATTTATCTTACAAAGGTATAAACAGGGGGTCCTTCTTCTTTACGGGCTACACCTTTAACTGTAACTACTAGAAGAACTACGTCTGTCACTTCTTCTCTCCCGAAATTTTAATGCTCATTCATCATAAGTTTTAGAGCTAGGAAGCTACTTACGAACTTAGGTGAACCCAGAGGTCTCGTACCGAGAGTGACTAGGACGGGAGCCCACCATAACCGTGGTCGTGAACCTGTTACCGTCAAACGTCTCCCTTAGTTATCCTCCGACTCATAAATGGGTGTATTTGACGTATAGACCCCTATTTTGTCGGGTTTCCTGGATTGATATCAGTCTGGAATGTTGTGGAATGCCTATACCCAAAGAAGTCGAGGTTGAAGAACCCTCTTCCTACCAAGACGGAGGTCTCTAGGTAAACGGTCTCTTCCTTCCGTACAGGGTGTTAACATACTCTTCCTCTCCCCGACTCGATCTTGACCTTATGGATTTGGGTCCTAAGGCCAGAATGTCAACACCTAATATGGTAAGTACTTTAAGTAAAGATCTATTCTAACAAATGTTGTATTAAGATTATTTTATAGAAAATAGCCAAGTACGAGTGGATTATGTTACCTATAACTCTAAGGGGGTAAAGGAAACAGGTCTCGTTTTTTTATGAATAAAGGGAAAGGTGTCCTTCAGTTTAGATAGTAAAATTTTAGCCGTAAACACTCAAAGATTTTGGTTAATTGGACACTGGACGGTACCAAGAGTGACAAGTAACTATTAATGACAATTACCGACAATCAATAGTGTCTTCTGTTTACTAGTGATCTCCGTTCATTTCCTGTGTAAATTTACACAATTACACAAATCATACAATTATTAATGACCATAGAGTCAAATTACACCATCTCGGTCCGAGAATAAAGAACAACCATTTGATCAACCCTCTACTATCGTAGGGTCAATACTTTCAATGTTTTCGCTTTGTTTTTGTTCGTTTTTTGGGGTCCGTGGTCAAGATATCTTCTACATTACTGTATTAAAAAAAAATTAGTTTTTTCATTAATGAACTTTCTTCGAAATTGACGGTAGTCCAGTGGGACAGACCAAGGGTCCCTTCCTATTGGTTTCGGACGTCTCTACTCTGTTCGACGAAACACTAACTTAGTGTCGGTCCGAGAGTAAGAGGTGCAGGTCACACTAACAGTGGTAGAGAGTGTCCGACAGAGTTGAATTCACATGGGTCTAACAATACTTGGTGTCCGTCGGGCTTCCTGTCTACACGTACACATACAAGATTTCTCACTTTCACTTTCCATGTTAAAACACAGAAGTCTCCCGATTGTCTATCACTTTATGTCACACTAAGAACCATCAGTCATACTTTATAACTAAATGGGACAATTATTACAATATTTTTAATTTACTAAAGTGAATTTACTACAACTTAAAATTTTATTTCGAAGACACATAAAAGAAGATCCTTCGAGAACATCTGACGATGTTTGGTTGTCTCCATTCGTTTAGTGAAAGGGATTTACAGTTCAAACTCGACCAAAAAAGGAGAAAAAATTTAATATAGTTAAAGAGATAAAAATTCCGTCTTGGTGTTATTCACCAAACTAATACACATGTGATTCATTGGTAATATAGGTATTCACTTCACGTACACAAACTTATTGTAACTGAAGGAATAAACATTTGGATTTGTACAGACCAAGATCTTCTGAATTTTGATTATCTTAACCGACACAACGTACGAAAATATAGTATATTTTCGGTTTGAAGTTTCCTTTAATTCTTCTAAACCTTAGTAAAATCGTTTTTAAAATCTAAATACTGACCTCTTATGTAAGATAATCACATCTCCATACATAAAAATTTTTCGAATTTCGACTAAGACAATAAGTATTAACTTACCAACGGAAATAACCTTCCTATTTAAAATACGAAACACACCTATAAGTAGTTCTCGTATTCATAATTACATTTTGTACACCTATAATCAAACTAATCTGGTTTCGTAAATTACTTATGAGATTACTGGTCACATGTTTAATTCCTAAACTAGTAAATACTTTTATATACAATTTCTCATAAACGTGAAACGAGGATACTATTCATTCTCTTTAATCTTCTAGATAGTCTACAAAACTTCAATTAAATGACATAGTTTCGTTATTACTCTCTGAAGATAAAAACTACACCATATTGATGTTTCACTCTCCTTTCGTACGAAAATTCTCACACATTTTAAATTTACTTACCCTCCAAAATCCCAGTAAACGGAACTCCAGTCAATGAATAAACTCGAAATAAGAATGTTAGAGGTCAAAGGGAAATATAACTAATGTATGACATAAGTATCTCTAAAATTTTAAAATCAGTAGTTTTGTATATATAAAAATTAGTTACACTATATATATAAGTATTAAAACTTTTGGGTTTTGTCTGAATACTACTTTTTCATCGTTACAGAAAGGGTAAGGAATCAAGGGGAGGGATCTCATATATAAAATATAAATACATAGAAATATATTGTTGTTAAAACCGACAAAGGGACGACAAATGAGAATATAACGATTCATACTTAAATGATGAAAAAAGTGAGGAACTGAATTCTCTTTATACTATCTAGAGAATGAGAGGTGTGTTAAGTAAAGGAAGGTAGGGGAGTTATTTTAATATATTGTCATAACAAAATTGGGTCATCAGTTCTAATTATTATAATACTAAATTTGTTTACAAAAAGTGACTATTCAGTTTGTCACTTTATAATGGTTACGAAGAAAGAACGTATCGGCAAACAAAAAGGATCTCGACTATTCATGAAACAGTAAACAAAAACAGATCACGGATAACCATAAAAACAACTTGAGAGGTCTTAGAAACAGATATATCATATAAAAAACATACGAGTTTACGTAGTAATGAGTGAGATGTGGTCCGAAAGGAGGACCTCGGGGAAACGTTGTTATACCTTTTCAATAAGAGACCCAGACGACTCATCGATAACACAACTTTGAAGACAAGTGACGACAGGGTACAGTCTACGAAACAAAGAATTTAGGGTCAGAAGGAGTAAATTCAACCTCATGTAGTAGGATGTTATCGAAAGACCCTTTCCTACATATTTTCCATTTTAAAAACTTAGGAACGTATATATTTTCACATAGAACTAACTATCAAACCTACCATATCTTAAGATTTATTTTAAGTAAAGATTTTGAGTTAAAATTCCCGTAATAAGATAACAACATAATGAAGCCAACACTGCTTAAGACTTCGAAAAAGGTAAGAGTCTTAGATCCACTGGATAAGAAAAGGAAAGTCAATTGAACCTAATAGAGGTACAAAACCTTAAAATGTTACTATACGAGATCCCACCCAAGAAAAGACAAGTATACGACCCATTAAGCATTTGAGAAAATCAGACTTCTAAATACGGAAAGTCGAGAAGTTTTGATTGAAAAATGATAAATAATAAAAATATTTAAAAAGGGGAGTTATAAGACATAAAAACCAAGAGAATAGTAAGTCTACAATGTAGAAGACCTACCTCCGAGATTAAAGAATAGAAAAAGGAAAACAAAAAGCAGAGAAACTAGAAAACAAGATGAAAGACTTTCTAAAGGGACTGAAATAGAAGATGTGAAAAATAACTATAAAAATTTAAAGTTGACAGAATAAAAATTATAAGTTCTTGACAAAGAACTAGTGACAAGTGATAAAACAAACTCATAAAGAAGAGTATAATACCTACGTAAATAAAGAAAAAAGAAAAACTCCTATAGTCAGTTACAAAACAAAGGAAAACTTCTAATAAGACGTAAGACGTAAAAGAGAAAAAAGAGACTTAGTGGAAAAAGAGACAGAAACAGGTAGGAACGATTAAGACCCGTCACATAAGTACAAACTTACAATCCTGAGTCATTCGACTAACCTTATACACACATACTCGTGTTAATCAGGTAACCACTCAGAGTGGTACCTCACTGGTCCAACGTTTAGTCTAAAAAAAAAAGTAACATACACCCATACCTCTTCCCCCACGTGAGGTCCACCAAGTCACCATTTCTTATACGGACGGTTACGTCCTCTACGTCTTCTGTGTCCAAGATACGGACCGAGTCCTTCTAGGGGACCTCATCCTTTACCGTTGGGTTAGGTCATAAGAACGGACCTCTTAGGACACCTGTGTCCTCGGACCATCTGATATCAGGTATTACAACGTCTCTCAGTCTGTGCTGACTCGCGTTTGTGTGTGTGTGTGGGTATACCTTGTCCCCCGAAGAGTCTGACAACGACAAACCTTAGAGAAAAGACCTCTCCAAAAATACAAAAAGACAAAATTAAAAAAATTCTAAACTGGGCCATTTGAGGATAGACTCCCAACTATTAGACTGAAATCCGAAACAGTTTCATTCCTGTCTTGCCGTCGTCCACTGAGGGGGAAATCGAGAAGCCTCTGATCTTGAGGAAATAAATATGTATCAACCCTTTAATTCTCAATTTTGTTAATCGATAAACCTCTCGTCATAACTTAACAACGCTTCCCAACCTGTTCGAATCACCTTAGAATCAGTCCTTTTCACTACTTAATACGGCTACTTAATTGTACACTACACCCCCACTCCCTACCGACGACTCTCATCTACGTCTGACCACCCACATCTGTACGGGGCATGAGTGAATAGTCAGGGAAAAAAGAAGTCAAGAAGACGCACCCCTTCACGTAGAAAACCATAAATCCACTCTTTCCAACCTAGGGAGGGGAAAGGGGGTCCAAAACGTTACAAGTTCCTCTTTTCACAAATGTGAGGAATATTAATTTACTCTACCTCCTAGAAAAGGAGGACGTTATTATCATAAGGAATTTCGTCTCTATAATGAAATGGCTGTTTCCAGGGATATCACTTTCGATACTCAAAAGGTCACCAGTACATACCTGCACTCTTAACCTGATTTTTCTTACGACTCGTGTCTTCTTAACTGCGAAAACTTGACACCACAACCTCTTCTGAGAACTCTCAGGGAACCTGCCGTTCCTCTAGTTTGGCCAGTTAGGATTTCCTTTATTCAGGACTTGTAAGTAACCTTCCTGACTTCGACTTCGACTTTGAGGTTATGAAACCGATAGACTACACTTCTTGACTGAGTAACCTTTTCTGGGACTACGACCCTTACCCATATCCGTTCTCCTCTTCTCTTGTTGTTTCCTACTTTACCAACCTACCGTAGTGACTGAGCGTTACCTGTACTCAAACTCGTTCGAGACCCTCAACCACTACCTGTCCCTTCGGACCGTACGACGTCAGGTACCCCAGCAGTTTCTCAGTCTATGTGATTCGTCGACTTGACTCGACCAGAGAAACTCCTCCGAATACTCTACTCTCCTACACCATAAACTTACAAGGAGCCTCAGGGTTTCCTTCTTCCTTCCTTTTCCACGACCTCAAATACTCCCTCGGATAGAACGGGGGAAAAAATCGAGTACCAAGGATCCTTATCTTTACCATATTTTACGACCCCTTAAAGTCAGTTACAGTAACTACATAATTTCCTAGTAAAGTCTTTTCAAACCTATCAAAACAGAAGTTCGAATACACATGTTCTTTGTCTCAAATGACCGTGGACCTAACACTACTATTTTTATTATCGAACACAAAGGGGGCTCGAGATTTCAAGTGTGACTCCCTTGTTCATAATAGAATAAATTAGGAGTGTTGGTAGTGAACTTCGTCTCTTAAACCCACTGAACAGATTCTAGAGTGTCGTCACTCGTCTCTCTGGGCACTGAATAGGAACTCAAAGACTGTGGACTAGAACACGAGAAAGAAAGGTAGGACGGTCAGAAGGATTCGACGAACGTGTCGTTCTGTACGTCCTGCAATTTCCTGAAACTGAATAGAGTCGATTTACGGACTGTTAATTACTACAAGGAAAAGTTCAGCGGAAGAGACCGTCATGATAAAAAACTAGTTTTCTTAAAATGTATGTTAATAATACGGAGAAACTTCAATCTTTACATTCCTTCGGCAGAAACGACTTAGTCTGTCTAGATAAATATCAGAGTAACGTTTCCTACTCAACCGCCAACCCCACCCCTGGCCCCTCACCTTTCTACTGACCTGAAACTTAGATCTCAGAATATGGTCGTGGTTTAAACACACTGAATATCGTTAAAAGAGTTGGAGAGACTCGGAGGAAAAGAAGGAAATACTTTTACCTCCATCAATTATTGGTGGAGGAATCCAAAATCATTCCCGATAAACGTTACTCTTATAATAATCACTATCGTTGTTATTATTATCGAATCAGTAGAGATTCGTGTACGGTCCGTGACTAGATTATGTACATAATTAGTAAAGTAGAAGTGTCGTCTCAATACTCCAACCGTGATACTAGTAGTCAACTCTGTGTCTTGTCGGACACATTTAACGGAGTCCACTGTATCAATTATTCACCTCTTCAGTCCCATGCATCCTTTCGTGTATTGTACTTCGAACGGTGTACCGACCAACTTAGACCGAGGTATATTCCGTTGTAAAGAGGTAATGTATAATTAACGTATTTTACGGGTTTACGTGACTATTACTATAAGAACGTAATAAATTAAACTTCTCGTCCAAACTTTCTTAGACGACTAAAGTGTCTTCACTATAACAAGACAGTGTCTGAAACCCAGGCACCAAAGTAGGACACACCGAGGGACCAATCCTTCTTTCTCTGAACATAAACGGGTAAAACTAAGTATACGGTTTGACACCTGAGAACTGTAAATTTAGAAAGGACTGAACCCGGGAAATCTTTTGTGTCGTCATATTAACTTCAAGGGTGTGATTACCTAATCACTGACTGATCAGTCTTACTACGGAAGTAAAAAAGGTGAAGTCATCTACGGTAAAGACTACATCGACTATGATTGTATCTCGACCATCCATCTTTTCCCTATAAAGATACATTTTGTACTTCTTTTATTCATTAAAACGAAACCAATAATGAACTTCATACGGTCACCTGAAACATCCCGAAGGGTCCACCGAGCCACCATTTCTTAGGTGTACGGCGACGTCCCCTACGTCCTCTGTGTACAAGTTAGGGACCTAATCCTTCTAGGGAACCTCCTCCTTTACCGTTGGATGAGGTCATAAGAACGGACCTTTTAGGATATCTGTCTCCTCGGACCACCCGATGTCAGGTACCCCAACGTTTCTCAACTTGTACTACCTCGGTGACTCGTACGTGCGTCACCCGAAACATCTTTAGTTCCTACCCCTACAGTTCCGATTAATCGGTCCGATCCCCCCTCGTCTCTGAAATCGCTGAGACTCGGTAGTCTCAGACAGGTAACTATACGTACTCTCCAAGTGCGTCCTACTCAGTCAGACACTCATCCGCCACTCTCCGTAGAAACTAGGGCCATCAGCCGACCCAGTACCTTTACAGTACGGCGTACACTGCCATGTCTTCTTCCTACAGATTGATTACAAACGTTTACCCTTGACTGATCGTAAAAGTCTTCCTGTCCGGACGAGGCAACAAGTAGCACACAACCCCCCATCCTTCCGTCTACGAGAAAGGAACGAAACTACAGGGTCACCGAGAATGTAACGACTATCCGCAACCACGGCCGGTGACAGTGGAAGGATGAGTGTGGGTGGTAAATCATAGAATTAGACAGTAAATTAATAACAAGTCAAATACACATGTACCTTCATGAGGGCCGGGACTAATGACTCGACTGACGTTGTCTTTCTTTTACATTTGATCCTCTTAGCCACACTCACTGACCTCTTCCGAACCGAACCACAAAACGATATAAGAGAAACAAGTAGGCGAGTTGTTTATAAATATCTTCTAAAGACATTAGATCCCTGAATCTCTCCCACCGCTTGTACACACAGGTCAAACTTTTGTTAGAGAATCCCTGATGGGACCACCAGGTCACCGATTCTGAGGTGCGAGGGTTAAGTCCCCTGGGCCCAAGGTAGGGACCAGTCCCTTGATCTAGGGTGTACGGCTTTGATTCTGGGTCACGTCGGTTTTGTTTATTTTTGTAATTTATTATTTATCTTTTATTCTTGTTAGAAAAATTTCCGGTGTCGGTGGATACCACTCTTAAAGTTACGAGTTTTTTAAAATTTTATCCCTATTTTCCTGTCTATACGACCCCACAGTCGAATAGAGTGCCAAGAGATTCAATCTTTAGTTTGACTACTTACCTCTCACTAAAATCCCCTAGACACGAAACGACCTTTTTCGGTTCCTCCGGTGGCAAAACGTACGTCCCTTTTGAAAAGTAGACCGAAGAGTGCCCTAAAGGAGTTTTCTCTGACGACAAACCCCGACCCTTCTCCTCATCTTGAACTTACACTCTAATTACTCACCTTTAGATGGGAAACTTTTAACAGTGGAAGTCTTACTACAAAGACTTTTCACTCTTAACCCTTTAATGTTTCTTTCTGGCCTCAGTTCATCCTTGTTGTAAGATCGCCAACCTCGGTAACCGATGTTCTCGGATTAATACACAATCTCATTAATCCACCCATCTAGTATTTCTCAAGTCTAAATAATCGGTCTTTGTACCCTTCGAAATAGTTCACGGTTTTCCCAAAATCAGGGTCATATAGTCAACAAGTGTGTGAAAGTAATCCCGAGAAATCCGAGGTCTGGAGAAGACGGGTCCCTCTTTCTCGGTCCTACACAACCTCGACTGAAAACCTGGGTAAAAATTTCATCTAAATAAATAAATAAAAAACCGAAACGACCTTCTTGGTGTACGTAGAACGTTAACCTGCCAGGAGGAGGGGGGTCTGTAATTACTAATAATAAAATATTTTCTGAGTCACCTCCTCCATCTCCGAAATTTCCCGTCACTGAAATTTGTCAACCGTAAAAGGTCACTAACTGACACGAAAATACCGGAAAAGAAAAAGATAATTTAAGTTTACTCACTAGTACACTGTGGTACTAGTACAAAATTTTCGACTAGTTGGGATATAATTTTAGTCGAAATACAAGAGAAGAACACAAATCTAAATAGACCCGTCCTCTTTTTGATACAATTTACGTTAAACTGTGCACTAAAAACTAAAGACATAGAAATCGTTTCCCTCAGTGTTAGTGTGTTTAGAGTTTGTTAAATCTTTACCTAAAGAAAGGAAATCTGTTCTAAGTCCACAAACATGATTTATTATAAAGGAAATAACTATTACCCTGGGAACTACTTTAATCAAAAAAATCCTTAATACTTCACCCTTTAATATTAAGACGACTCAAATCAGGTGACTAATAAATAACCTCAACCTAATGAATACGCCTGAAATACACCATATTTAAAGTCCACATGCCATACACTCTTTGGGTAATCATTCACTTCCTTCTTAATTTACGGTCAATCCAACCTAGACCACTCCCGTTTACTTGACAAGACGACGTATATGTTTTTCCAATCTTAAACCTATGTTTTATTTAACTAGATTCTCGTCACCAGACATAGAGATTTTATCTAAGTACTCTGACGAGAGTAGTCGTCTCGTTTAATTAGAAATTACCACCTATCAGTTCCTTTAATTACCTGTTTTACTTACGTCAATTCTGGAAGTCCTTAAATACAACCGTCTTCAGTAATATTCGTGTCGTCCGTGTTTGGGAGTGGGTTTTGTCTAAGTATTCGGAGGGAAGTCTAGTACTTTTTATCCTAGTCAAGACCACACCGGGACAGCCGTTTACTTGAGGAGACTTCTATTTGGGAGAGGGGAGGAGAAGAGGGGGTTTTCTGCCTCTTCACTTCATAAAGTCACTACTCACTACTTCCGTGACCACGACGACTTATTACGGTCACTGACTCCTCTCGTTTAGGGTCCCAGTGTGTCCCTACCCGAGCGGGGGTTTCGGTGCAAGTAGTCCTGACTAAGTGCCGGACGAGGAAACCGTAGGACACACTGGACCTATCAGTTCGGTCACTTTCAAACGTCGTAGTAAAAATTTACGAATCGACAAAGCAACTCCCCCATGCAAAACGGTAAACCTTATCAAAAGTCCACAACGGTAGTACAAATTCTTCTCCATGCATGACGGATGTGAAGGTAACAAGAGTGTATAGATTAGAAACGACCTAGAACTTTAAGAAGAGTATCTCGGACCATTGATACCAAGTGTCACGACAAAACATATAAACTTTCAACGATTCTCTTTTTTTAACATTGACACACCACTACCTACAATTGATCTGAATGACAGTACTAATAGAACGCTATATAAGAATATAATACAGCATACCACCAAATCAACGATTCAGTACAGGTTGAGAACGTTAGGGTACCTGACATCGAACGGTCCGAGGAGACAGATACCCTAAGAGGTCCGTTCTTATGAGCTCACCCAACGGTAAAGGAAGACGTCTCCTAGAAGGGTTGGATCCTGAGTTTGGACCCGGAGGACGTAACGTCCGTCTAAGAAATGGCTGACTCGATACTCCCTTGGGGTAATACAGCATATGGACTTTGATATACAACATACAGTTAATATACAGCTAATTTTTTTACTTTAAGAAGGTAGAGACGGTTAGTGTTGAACGGACTAAGGGTACAGTAGACAACTTACGGTCCGAAAAACCTTCTTCACAGTCCATCGATGTACTTTGTCCACGTTCGACTGAACTAAACGGCAGTAAACCGTCGCTCCGAGTCCCTGTCTACCAGGGGCTTACACGGAAAAATCCTTTACGAACCACGTCACTAACCCAACTGGTTCTCCTCCGTGTGTTCTTCAACGACTAGGAGTACCCAAGGTCGGAAGTCTTAGGAGGGGACGACAAAGAGACGTACGGTGGATTCCCCACCCACCACAAGAAACCTGTTCGTCCATTTCGGGGGTCTCAAGACGGCCCGCGGGAAACAGTCTTGAACGTACAACGTGTGCTAACAAGAGTAACCACTGTAGTAAATGGTTCGCCGTCAAAATTCGTAAAGAAACCTTTTTAGACAAACAACCCTTTATAAAGAGTAGTTCCCTGACGCAGTATTATAGGTAAATAGAACAAATAGAAAAGGTTACTGAACTTTGCGAACTTTCTCGCTGTACTCACTCACGTCGAATCAGTACGTGTGTCGTCGGAAGACATCACTGTGGGTCTAAAGAGGAAGAGGGCGAAAAGCTCCCTGGGTGGGTCTCGTCGCGTCACAGTAGTGATTGTCTACTCAGTGAAACTCGCTGATCCCTTCCCGACGTCTGCGGACCGAGACCACTATTAACGTTGTGCGCGTAGGTAGACGGCGGAGACCGTGTCTGGGGTCGTCCGCTCTACCCCACCGTCGACTTTCGGTGTCCCGGGTCCTCCCTAATCCTTGCTCTCGAGTCTCACACCGGTGACGTTCCGGTACAGGGCACGGTCGGGTGTGGCGGGTTTGAGGTCTCGTTCCTCCTTGGAAGACAAAAGTGCTTCGACGGTCCAGGGGAGTCTTCGGACGAAACGAAAAAGAAAGGATCCTGAGAGAGGTATTTAGGCCACCGGCGAACAGTAACTCAGTCCAAAGGTCCCAGTGACCTCTACAAAGAAAAGAAAGAAAACAAGAGACTAGAGAAGACACACACACGAACACGTGTCGAGAGGAGGTAAGCGACGGGAGGGGTGGAGGTCGTAGGATCTGAGGTGAGAGGGGGTTCACAAGGAGGAGAAGGGATTGAGAGGGTCCTCCGGATCACAAGGTCGCGACTTTTCTCTTGAGACCTTGGAAGGAGGTCTCATCGACCCCGGTCAACTATGAAACGTGGCAAGGTCGGAAGAGGTGACTGTATGTTTCTAAAAGTACAAAAGAGAGGGACGACGAAGGGAAATTACGGAACAATACACCTAATTAACGAAAAACATGTATAAAGAACCGAAATGTTTGGAAACGACTCGTGGAGGACATAATACGTGGCACGATCCTTTTGTTCTTCCTTGACCTAAGAACGTCGGTTCATCCTCACTGTTCACACGTCCCTAATAGAACTTAGGAAATATACTTACTATGAAACATTGTAAAGAAGAAGTCGGACGAATAACACGGGTTGTACTCTGAAGACTCTAAACAGGTGCGAGTGTGTCTTCCGAGATCAAATAAGTAAAAATAACTAAAGGACACGTTATTGTAACAAATTTACATCTATTAGGAGAAATGATATTAAGTACTGATGTAATTTTTGACTGTACCTAGACAAACGATTCTGTGATCTAAGAATACCCGTAGACGAAAGATGAGTAATCTTTTAGATGACAAATAAACTCTTACCATTTTTTTTTCTTTCTTTCTTTCTTTTCCGATCATAGAATCAGTAATACAGAAGTGGAGTATCCTTTGGATCTTTCCAGAGACCCAGAGGGTCCAGATATGATATTTTGTTATGTCAGAGTACACAGAGAGATGGGGATGAGTTCACAGAAGACCTTAAGGAACACTTAAAGTCACCCGTGGAACCGTTGTCTTGAAAGATAATGAGACGACTGAAAATTCTCAATTTATTAAGGTTTTAAATTGTAAAAACTTGACAGATCAGAATAGAAGGATTTTATCACACAATGAGTGATTGAGAGGAACGGTTTATTTCCGGGGAGTTTATGATTCACAATTGACGTTTCTTCAATCCACTTCGAGGAGAAGAGGGGGGTTTAGTTCAATAAACGTCAGAGTTCACTTACATTCGTGGCGTTTGTGTCCAGAAAGAGTTTCTTCCGTTATTGTAATATACAATGTTATATGACATTGTATAAATAGGGGAGAAGACGATAAGTGAATCCGATAGAAATAATTGTATGCCGTACTAACAGATACATCTTTTAGGTTCTCACATGGGTTTTCAATAGTCTTTATTACTCAAGTCGTTCGAACGTCCTATGTTCTATTTATATATTTTTACGGAGTAACATAAAGATATATGATCGTTGTTAGTTTTAACTTTATTTAGGTGTGGTGAGTGTTATTGTAGTTGTTATAATTTATGAATCTTTATTTAGACTGTCTTCTACACATTATAAACATGTGACTTTTGGTTTTTACAACGAATTTGTTCTGAATTTACCCATGTCTCTATATGGTAAAAGTACCCACTCTTCTAAATAATAACAATTCTACAGTCAAGAGAGGTTTAACTAGATATCTAAATTACGTCAGAGTTACTTTTGGGTCGGTCAAAAGTAACCACCCGTAAATGTTTGTTTTGTTTAGATTTTAATAGTTCCTTTAAATTTCCTGGATCTTATCAAAACTTTTTTTAATTATTTAAACCTACTAATTGTAATGGACTAAATTCTGAATAATATTTTTAGATGTGAAAGGAATAACCACACTCCTATCTGTGTATTTATCTAGTCACGGAGTCGACAAGATGAGGATCCATAAATGGGTTTTATTCTCCTTCGTATAAAGTATGTTTCTGAACATGTACTACAGAAATCGTTAAAAAAAATACTAAACACATCAAAAGATAAAAACTTTAACGAAATGTTATAACACAATCAAAGACGGTATGTCGTTGTACTTAGTCGGTATCCATATGTATATAGGGGAGGAAGAACTTGGAGGGGAAGGTGGAGGGTAGGGTAGGATGGGGAGGTCGAACAGCGTCTCGTGACCTAAACTTGAGGGTCGTAGTCTGTCGTTTAAGGGTGACCGATAGATAAAATGTATACCATCACATATACAAAGTTACTAGTCAAGTCAAGTCAAGTCAAGTCAGCGAATCAGCACAGGTCGAGGAACGTTGGGGTACCTGACGTCGTGTGGTCCGAAGGGACAGGTAGTGGTTGAGGACCTCGAACGAGTTTGAGTACAGGTAGGTCAGCCACTACGGTATGTTGGTAGAGTAAGAGACTGCAGGGGAAGAGGAGGACGGAAGTCAGAAAGGGTCGTAGTCCTAGAAAAGGTCACTCAGTCAAGAAGCGTAGTCCACCGGTTTCAAAACCTCAAAGTCGAAGTCGTAGTCAGAAAGGTTACTTATAAGTCCTGACTAAAGGAAATCCTACCTGACCAACCTAGAGGAACGGTAGGTTCCCTGACGTCACAAAGTCACAACGAGAAAGTTAAGTAGGGAGGGAGAGGAAAGTGGTGGTACAGGTATTCAGACAAGAGATACAGACGCAGTGGTGACGACGAGACGTTTATTCAAGCAGTCATGGTAGAAAGGTTTAAGGTATATATAATTACATGTTATAATTAAAAAGAGAAAGACCGAATGAAGTAAGATATATTATCCGAGATCCAAATAGGTGGGGTAGTCTCGACTGAGTTTACGTAAGGAAAAATACTGACCCATTATAAAGTAACATATATACATGGTTTCGAAGAAATAGGTAAGTAGACAACTACTTGTAGGTCCAACGAAGGTACAGGATCGATATCATTTCTCACGACGTCACTTGTGACCCCCACGTACACAGAAAAAGCCAATACCGAAGGAGTCCCATATACGGATCATCACCATAACAACCTAGTGCACCACCAAAATGAGGATCAAAAAATTCTTTAGAGGTATGACAAGAGGTGTGACCGACATAGTCAAATGTAAGGGTGGTTGTCACGTTCCCCTAAGGAAAAAGAGGTGTGAGAGAGATTGTAAATACAAAAATTCGTTAAAATAAGTATTATCGGGGTTTCACCCTTATTGAGTTTAAAGGTAGTTGTCCACTGATCCATTTGTTTAACACTATGAAGAGATTTCACCATACGGTTAACCGTTGTTTCAACTTTACTTGATAATTATGTACGTCGTCATAACGACTTGGAGTTTTATCAAAACGACTCAATTTCTTCGGTCTGATTTTTCATATCTCACAATATTAACATAAATATCTTTTGAGATCTTTTACGTTTACTTAGATCTTACTGGTTTTTGTCTAGTCACAAAAGGACCCCGTCCTCTTGACCCCATCCTCCCCTCCTAATGTTCCTTTTACTTTTTAGTGGACCTCCATAATCTATACAGGTAAGATAAGTAACACGTCTATCATACGGGTATCATTAACATATGAAGTTGATACACATAAAACACCGTATAGTTAATATAGAATCACTTCGACAAATGTTTTTTTCAGGGACCCTAGGAAAGTCACAATTCTCGAAGGTAGGGTTGGTAAGATAATTTTAAAGAGAGGAGGTTCTATGTAGCCGGGGAAAGAACGGATTAAGTCATCGAAACAGAAACTGAATTAGAGAGTAGTCATTAAGGAAGAAAACCGAAGAATTGGTGTGTGAAAGAAGCGTTATAACCTTTAGTTGATTTGAAGTTAAAAATTTTTTATTATTTTATTTTGGTCTTGTGAAAGAACTCAAAGGGGATTAAAGTAACCAAGGAGAAAAAGTCAGAGTAAACGACCGAGGTTCGGAAATCTAGAGTGAACAATCCCTCGGAGACGGGAACCAGAAACCGGAAAAAAAGGAGAGATAAACGTGAAAAGAGGTTCCAAAAACGTAGATCAAAACACTAAGGTTCATGACAGTAGAACTCGTCAAGTTATCTTAAAAGACTCTACTACCTTTTTAGGATGACAAGTTATACTATTGGTAATCGATCAAATTGTATAATATACACCACTGACTCATAAACTTTACACCGAACTAACTGATTCCTTCACTTAAAATTAAAAATAAATAAAATTAATCAAATTTACCTTTATCGGTGTACACCAATCCCCAATTACATAACTTATTGGAACCATATCTAAGGACACAAATGTTTAATATCTACCATTGGTAATGCACTAGAACTAGACATAAAAAAAGTTTTATCTTATGTTATCTTTTATAGAATGTATATCATAATGTATATCATAAAAATACACTTCGAAAACAAAGGTAGAACGTAGAGACACATGATCCAACGATATTGATATATCTAGTGTTCTGAAAAGCCCAAAAAGCAAACAAAAACAAAAATCAACTTTCGGTAAATCTAGTCACGATCAGTATGGGTATAAATACAAAAGACAGGTTCAAGTCTTTACCATCACTAATTTTACAAATACAGGAAACTGGATGATGTCTTATCGAGAGGTTCCCCTTATTAGGTTTAACATATTCTCTAAATATGCGTTTCTACAATTAACACCATAACAAATATGAAAACTTTTCGGTCTTTGGTTGGTTTATAGGTCACTACCTCCTTAATTTGTCTAACATCTTGTAGGTATATTATTTCCTGACATATTGATAATTTTAATTAAAAATTTTACTGATAAATTACAACACCCCTTTTCTGCTGTATGACGATTCACACCCGAAAGGACCACCGAGTCTATTATTTCTTAGACGGACGTTACGTTCTCTGGGCCCAAGTTAGTGACCCAACCCTTCTAGAGGACCTCTTCCCTTACCGATGGGTGAGGTCATAAGAATGGACCTCTTAAGGTTCCTGTTTCCTCGGTCCGGCCGACCTCAGTCTCAGGCACCCCAATGTTTCTCAACCTGTACTGACTCACTGAGTGTGTGTGTGTGTGACGATTCACGTTTATTTCCTATATAAATATATCATATTAGAATTAATCCATTTTTATTAAAGGTATCTTTTATACAATTATCACCAAGTAAGACTCCTCATTAACAATAACCAAATATAAAAGATCCAAAAGGTCTTTTTCGTGTACATTGAAAGTATAATCGTTTTTCTAATAATTTTTGTTTTAGTACCGTCGAGTAGTATATAATTGACAAATTCGTATAATACAAAATCTCGACCTATCTTCGTGTCCCTGGTAAATCAGACCCCCGATACCGAGCCCCAACATTAACCACCCACTGACAAACTCTCGACAAAAAGTCTCCAGAATTTCCTTTCCTTCAGAATTGCAAAAACGAGAGCCTACAGGGACGACACGTGTCAAGATAGTTAGTGACCGACAGGGAACGACTAGTCTTTCAGACTAACCAACAGTCGAAACAAAGTTATTTAGATTTTTTCCTTCTGTTTCATTAATAATAGATTATTTACACTGAATAAATCATCGGTCTTTGAAATTATGTACTCCGTTGTTACTTTCTAACGATTACCGAATTTCACTCTTGATAAGATCTAACAAGAAACCCAAGACTAGGTACTTATCAGTGTTGTAGTAAAATCACCCAGAAGGGTGATAATACAAAATTTACTTTAATCTCACCTTATTTTTTCTCACACACCGTATAGTCAAGTCAAGTCAAGTCAAGTCAGTGAGTCAGTACAGGTCGAGAAACGCTGGGGTACTTAGCGTCGTTCGGTCCGGAGGAACAGGTAGTGGTTGAGGGCCTCAAGTGAGTCTGAGTGAACGTAGCTCAGTCACTACGGTAGGTCGGTACAGTAGGAGACAGCAGGGGAAGAGGAGGATGGGGGTTAGGGAGGGTCGTAGTCTCAGAAAAGGTTACTCAGTTGAGAAACGTACTTCACCGGTTTCATGACCTCAAAGTCGAAATCGTAGTAAGGGAGGTTTCTTGTGGGTCCCGACTAGAGGAAGTCTTACCTGACCAACCTAGAGGAACGTCAGGTTCCCTGAGAGTTCTCAGAAGAGGTTGTGGTGTCAAGTTTTCGTAGTTAAGAAGCCGTGATTCGAAAGAAGTGTCAGGTTGAGAGTGTAGGCATGTACTGGTGATCTTTTTGGTATCGGAACTGATCTACCTGGAAACAACCGTTTCATTACAGAGACGAAAAGTTATACGATAGATCCAACCAGTATCGAAAAGAAGGTTCCTCATTCGCAGAAAATTAAAGTACCGACGTCAGTGGTAGACGTCACTAGAACCTCAGGGGGTTTTATTTCAGACTGTGATAAAGGTGACAAAGGGGTAGATAAAGGGTACTTCGCTACCCTGGTCTACGGTACTAGAAGCAAAAGACTTACAACTCGAAATTCGGTTGAAAGAGTGAGAGGAGAAAGTGAAAGTAGTATCATTCACAAGTGAGAAGTTCAAAAATAAAGTCTACATAAAAACATACATGACTTAACATTTATATTTACACAGAACAAAAAGAAAAGTTTGACACTAAACGTCAGGTTTTTTCAGTTCTCTGAATATAATACTAGATCTGGGTACCAAGAGTCATTCTAGGACTCTGGTCTTCCTATCCATAGTGGACCTTCGAACAGTCTTTACGTTCAAGAGTCCGGTGTCGGACATAGATGACTTAGTCTTTGAGACCCCCTCACCCGGATCGTGAGACCTCAAATAAATTATTCGGGAGGACGGGTGGACACTAAACTACACGTAAGTTCAAACTTTTGGTGAC
The DNA here is from genome assembly GCA_006410555.1 of Capra ibex. NCBI lineage: Eukaryota > Metazoa > Chordata > Mammalia > Artiodactyla > Bovidae > Capra > Capra ibex. Next base: position 68,354,492 of record SJYO01026388.1, read on the forward strand.
CAGATCAAATTGATAAAGTTCACTCCAAGTCTCTGATTGCGACCGTAGTAAACCACCGGTCAACCTTTACGTTTTATAAGTCGGGGTTGGTCTGAATAAGTAAGTCTTAGATGTGTAAAGGGACCACTCAACATTCGTTCACAATTTCTACATCACTTCAAACGCATCGTAACTAGATTTGGCGTATCCGGAAGTCCCCGGTTCATCTATTACAGTTACTCACTTCCGTCGAACCAAAAGAGAAATCTCTCTCATGTCGTCACTCTTGTGTTCTACCACTCTTCAAATTCATAGAAGTAAACAAATTTTTTACAGGATATGACACGGTCAACCCAATTGTGTGGGTTGGTTCGAGTAGTTAATTCCAATCGACGGAATTCGTCTAAAATTTGGGAATAAACTTATCACAGAGAGAGTATTATTGAAGAAGACTAGAGAAAATCCTCAAGTAATTCCTCGACGAGAGAGCCTATTCTCCGTACTCCTTTAACTCGGGGGGTGTCTTCTTCCGACATATTAAGGTCGGGTCCACCTTGAGACGACCTCTACGTCCCTCCTTAAACCTGAAGTGCTTCTGAAAAGAATTTCTTGACAACAGGAATACTCGTTGAAAAAACCCCCACCCCTCCCCACTATAGATAATCTGTAAATAAGTTCTCACAAGGAAAAAACCAAAAATTTCCAAACCAACCACATTATAAAATTATCGTTTCTATAGTGTCTGAGACCGAAGTCGGGTTGGTCTCTCGTAGTTTAGTCCGTCTGTGCGTTCCTCCCCGACCTGGTCCGTCGTAGAAGAACCTCTTTGGTCTATAATTCCTGGATTACTATGTCCCTACTACCAAAAGAATGTCGATCAAACCATTACGAAAAAAGAACTCAACATGTAAACTGTGTTTCCAGTTTAAAGAACATGAACATATATAGATGTCCGTTGATTCAATTTTACACCTACACTCAAAATAAAGTGTACCTACCTTATTTGAACACCAGTAGGAAATTAACCTCCAGTACCGTACACACAAAAGTTTTCCGGCGATCCAGAAGAGTACACTCACGACCTCTGGCGGTTACAAGTGAAAGACGTGGTTTCACTTTTCTTGAGTCGCATAGGCAATAAAATTACTCGATGTGATGCTGTTACACCTCAACCAGTTCCCGAATTAAATACCTGAAACATAATAAGACAATTAGCCCTACGAAGCGGTCCAGTACATGAACAACGGAGTAAACACCATAAAATTTCAAAAGACTTGGGAAAGAAACTTACTGATAAACTTAAAGAGCTCTTTGCAAGTGTGATAGACTCCCCACAAACCGCCACCTTGGTCCTTCGTGGCACATCGTTAAGTAAGACACGAAAGATGGTTTATGGTATATAATAAGAGAGAGGTACTTTCGTCCAGTATTCCTTCACTCGTCTAAGTTATAGAAGGAGGAATCTCCGTCTAGACCCGTGAAGACACGGACCCCCCGTAGTCTGGTCTCACCCACTCGACTCGCTACTCACCCACATGTTGACTCTTTTGGAGCCGAGGAGACCTCTTTCAGTTACGTCCTCGTAACCGACCAAACCTTCACACCATCTCTAAAGGAAAGACCGAAGAGAGTCACCGAATACCACTCCTGAGACCGGGATTAACACATGGGACTAGACTAGGGAAACGAACCTCGACTCGGACCCCGTGGACGACTCGGGGAGAGTCAAAATATGGTCGAGGAACCTCTTCCTAGTTTTACGTCGACTTACACCCACCCCAGTTTCCAGTCTCATCTTTGAGAACCACAGGAGGTCCTTCGGCGGTGACGGAGGGTATCTTTGGGTGGAGGGATGACATTCCACAGAGATCCACCGGGACAGTCTCCTGTCCCCAGTCCGTAAAATATAGTTCCCACGAGACTTGTATAAAATAAAAAATTTTTTTGATACAAACACTTAAAATACATGTGACCGTTCGAAACTTTTACATAAATTAAAACATTACAAATGGTTACTAAATAAATGTTCGATAAATGAGTTTATTTGTTTCGACGAATGTTGAGACGAATGTGCAAACGGAACGTTTTGTTGTACCCGCACTAAAATGAAACAGTCTACGAGACTTCTACTCCCACACACGCGTATACGAGTCAACACAGGCTGAGACACGGTGTGGTATCTGACTTCGGGCGGTCCGAGGAGACAGGTACCCTAAAGGGTCCGTTCTTATGACCTCACCCGACGGAACGGGAGGAGGTCCCCTAGAAGGACTGGGTTCTTAGTCTGGGTCCCTAGCTTGGGTGTGGAGGACGTAACCGTCCACCCAAGAAATGTTGACTCTTCGGTGTCTGTTCCCATGGTTCGTGGGGACCGAAAAGTAAAAGTCCAGAAACCAAGTAAACTGGGACCTGGAGTGGACTCCGTAGAAGTCTAGTCCCCCACTTTCCTCCCCTCGACCCTGTCTTAGGGGCGAACTCGTCCTTTGTCTTTTATTGAGACACGGAGCCGGGACGGACGGAAGATATCGTGAGGGGGTCCGGTACGCAGAAAGTGAAGTAAGTTTGAGGGAAAACGGGTAGACCACATATAAGAGTTCTAAAGTCTAATTAGTCTATAAGGTCAATAACAATCTTACGGAATGTACGATACTCATGTGTTTTTAGTTTTGAACGTCCTCAAGACAATCCAAACTGGTCGGGTTTAATATTAGAAAAGGAAACTTGAAAAGGAAACTTCCGGAGACTCCGGATGGTGTAGTGTGTGAAGGACGGGAGGAGGATGGGGGGTGCCGGAACGAGAACCGGACCGTAGTGGACTGAGGGACCTCGTGAGTTCGGTGTTCGACCCTGGAGGAGGAGCGGAGAAGTAGGCCCAGGGTTGCGTAGGTATCAGTGGTTCGAAAAGGAGACAATTATGACGAATTTAGACAGGGTCCCTTTAGAACGGCACTAACGATGTTGATAGAACCTAAACTGAAGGGACACAAGACAGAATACAGGGAGACTAGACAAAAGGTGGGTCATTAGTCTCATTAGAAAGGGGTTTTGTCGAGACTAGTGAGGTGAGGGGATGGATTTTGGGTTTGGGAAGACTGAAGAGAAGTTCCTTAACCAGGGATGGAGAGGTCGGAAGAGAAAACCGGAAAGTCTGACTACAGACCAGGATGACTTAAGGAACCCCACAGACTTTACAAGAGACATAAAAAAAAGGAGTCTTTAAAACGTCTTTAATGGACCCAGACCATGTGGGAGAGGTGGTTGTCCGACATAGACCTCTCGACCCAACCTGGGAAGGATTCACACACATGTCGGACCACCGTACAGAGGTGACAATGATGACCGGAAAGTGGACAACAGAGTAGACAATCTGAGATCCTAAGAACTCCAACCTTGACCCAGAATAGTTAGTGCGGGGACCAAGACACGAACTGGGTAGTCTCCCTAGTTATACACAAAAGGTTAACTTACTTGCAATATTTACTATGAAGCTCTTTTGAGTCGACTGAGGAAGGGTGGAACCTCTCACGTATAACCTGGGCTCGTATACAAACTTGGTGGGCGTTTCGAAATTTTCGACGACTACGGATCTGGGATCAGGACTGGTTGAATTAGTCTTAGACATCCATCCTCGTCTCCAATCCGTAAAAATTCCAGGGGTTCAACTCATGGGGTCCTGTGACCGGTAAGAACACATCGGGTTACGGGTGCAATCTGCCGTCCCGTAGTCGAACACGACAATACTGTCCGCCGGGGGTACTGCACTCGTACGATTGATAAAGAGTAAAATAAAAGATGACCTCTCGTTAATTCCCAGTCGTGAACCCCTTACTGAAGTTTCCTTGGTTAAAGACCGAGTCACTAACGAACTTGGGACCCTTTAGGTGCAAATTTACCTCACCATAGGTAAATGTCGTTAGCATTATCACCGGGGGTGAAGAACTAGTGGCACAATTCACAAATAGACGGAATAGAGTAATATAGACTGTAATTAGAGTACCCCACCTAACGATAAGAGTAAAATGTCCACTCTTTTTTTAGTTGAGTCTTTTCCATTCGTTGAATGGACTCTAGTGTGTCAATATCTCGGTTCTAAGTTCGGGAACTGGTAATCCGAATGGACGGAGAATGTCCCCCTATAAGTCAGGGTATGTGTCCTCATCCGGGGGACGTAGACGTAGATAGTCTCTTAGAGTGACGCAGATGTCACCCGGCCCGGGGACTCGACCACCCACGCCACCCCTCCGAGACACCAACCTCCCCAGGAGCCGGAGGACTGTCAGCAGAGGTAGACATCCATCTTCGTCTCGAATCCGTAAAAAATTCCATGGGGCTAACTCACGGACCCGGTGACCGGTAAGAACATATTGGGTTACGAGTGCAGACTACCGTCCAGTAGTCGGACACGACAACACTGTCCACCGTCGGTACTACACTCGTGTAACAAAGAGTAAAATAAAAGATGACCTCTTGGGTCCCGGGGCGGACGAGACCTCGACACCGTGTCGGATAAGGTCCGAGAAGAACAACAGAGGGGATTGTTTTTCGAGGACCCAAACCGGAACCGTCGTTTCATGTCTCGTGGGAAAGAAGTCAAAGGACTCTTCCGCTTAAATCCTCTTTCTCTTCGGGTCCCACTACACCAAAGGTCGAGAACAATGTGTGTCTACAAACTAAAAGTAAATGTTTGACCTCTGGGGTACTTTCCGACACACGACACGTCTTTAGTCAACTAGTTGTCATCTACTCATTCAGTAATAAAGGCCAAGAAAGGTTCTTCTACTTCACCGACCCCTGTACTCGAGACACGCTCGGTATGACTCCCCATGTCCGACTTCCCCAGTTACGGTTCTCTAACGGTCCGTCCGTGGTCCGGGGGTGGACCTCTGCGTCCACCCTCTCGTAGACCCTCCGATGGAGTAGGGAAAGGTACCAGTCTCACCCTCGGTGCACAAACGGACCCACGGACCACAACGAGACCCACGACGAGGTGCCGGACGGACGTTCGTGCCCCGAACAAAAATAAGGACAGGGAGGTCACAACGAGCCGCTCTGTGGGCCCGAGTCTCGGTCGGGAAGCACACTGATGACTCACTGTGAGGACGTGAACGTGGTGCGAAGACGAAGACTCAATTTCAACAACACTAAGGGAGACGAAGAATCCCTAGAAGGAACTTACGGTTGTGAAACCCCTCGAAGGCTGGTGGGGGGAGTGGGTGTAGGAAAGTGGGGACGAAACCCGTGATTGGATTCCTGTGAAACTACCGTCTTTACCGGATTCACCAGAACCCACCCTTCTTCATGACACCCACCCTCCCGGGGAACAGATACCAGATTTTTGTGTGTTTCTTGAGTCACATAGACCGTGACCTTGAAACCCTTTCGACCAAAGTCTAACTTGTCTCTGTCCCCAGGATCACTAAGAGGGGTGACGACAAAAGAAGAAGAAACTTAAATAAAGTTGGGTTTCCTAGGACCTCTCAATAGTGACTCTCGACTACTGTATGAGAGACTTCAAACCCTACATTGATCGAAACCACAAACATTAAACGGACACTTTTTGTCCACCTAAGAGGGTCAGAAGACACTCGTTCTTTCTAGGTCTGAAGGACCTCTAGGGGAGGAGGGGCTGAGTCTGTTGTCTCGACCTTTACGAAGTGAAGAAGTCACAAGACTACGGTGGCACCGCAGTACGTGGACCCTTACTTACCAAACATATTCTGACCTAACAAGAAGTGGAGAGAGTCGACACACCCACAAAGGTGGTGTCGTATGACCTACTCGTACAGTCACCTCATGACAATGGTGTTGACGTTAGATCCGGGACCTCTGGACCAGAAGACTACGAAAACAACCCAGGCAACATATTTATTCTGGTCTAAATAGAGACCATGTATAAAGGAAGTCGAAGTTCGAGAAGTTTCATCCCACATAATTTACTACGACCCAAACCCAAGTGGAATAATACCACCTAAGATCTCCATCTTTCAGGATAGTTCATATACCCTCAAATTTTTTCACAAACACGATACAACTGAATCAGTGTAAAATGTCTGTGTGTATACGTGTGTTTAAGTCACAATAGGAACAACCCTCTGTCAATATGTGCCCAGTGATCACAAAGACGCACAAACACCGGTCTGTGACGGAATCCCGACGTGTTCACAAAAGTTCATACCAACATACACGTCGTTTGACACAACCTTCTATCTCTAACGAAGAGGGAGATCTCGTCTTTTATCCATTCGAATGACGGATAATATTTTCTATGCCCAAGGGATTCAAGTCTCAAGAAAGAAGACATCACGTTGGGAAACGTTCATGTCAACAGTGAGTCGGAAGAAACGTTGGGGGACACACTTAACCCTGAACGGTTTAGTAGTAAGGTTTTACGACGAAGAGATCGATGATAAGAACACTTATTATTCGACAGGAGAGAGAGACTGGGTCCTCATAACCCAGAAACTACGTAAGGACCGAGAGTCCGTCCGATTGAAAAGTTGAACCTTTATCCCAGTTTAGAGTATGCCGTGGGTTCAGAACCGTTACTAGTCAGAAGGACCAGAGAAACTCATACTAAACGTAGCAAACACATTGATCATCTATGAAAAAGAACAAATCTGCGATTAGACTAGGTAGCAAAAGTTAGTATCTCTCAGTCTTTAAAAGAAACCTCTCTAAAGTACAGACCTTTACTAAAAGACAACCGTCTTAAATGAAAATGAAAGTGTTTTCGATAAAAAAGAGAGAGAGGAACAATCGTTGTTTTCCTCCTACGACATACCATCTCTATTCCCCTTTACCCGGTTACCTTCTCTCTGTATTGTTTAAATGTCTTTTTACTGTGAGCTCACTTCGACTCTTCTATCCGTCTACCGTCAAGAACAGAACTTAGAAAGAGAAATTTTATCCATGAATTTATTATACTCACCGTCAAATAGTGTACGATGGAACTGTAGGAGTTTAATTTGAGGTTTTCGTCAAATCACTGACATTTGAAATAAACGTCATAGTGTCAGTTAGGTCACCAGGGACTTGTTCTTTTATCCTTTCGTTCGAGTACCTTACTTAAGGACCACGAGGGTCTATCGTTTCACTAGGTATATTTCACATTGTGTAGTACGGGGAACCCCAGTGTTTAACAAACTCCCATTCACTAAAACGTCCAACCAAAAGGAGAATAATCATCATCCTTTAATGAGGACCACACGTAATCTAAACATTTCCCCCGGCAATCACTGAGTTTGGGGGAAAGACTATCGATACCTAATCCTCTGTTTATTCCGTTTCATAGAATTAAATTTTTTTATAAAAATATCGTAAATCGTGGAGTGAGAAAAACCGACATTGGGGTTGTACCTCGTGGTTTTACGTATTAGATATCACATCCGAATCTCTTAGTAGAGAAAGACTTTAATTACTACCCACTCCTCAACTTGTTTTGGAGGGTTTGACGAATTTTTTTTTTTTTCATATCAAAAATTTAGAAAATAAGACAAAGTTTGTACACGAGGAAAAAAGTAAATTTTTTTAAAAATGAAAAACCGATACGACGCGCCGTACACCCTTAAATCGAGGGACTGGTCCCTGGTTTAGACGTGGGGGACGTAACCTTCACACCTCCGAATTGGTGGGCTGGTGGTCCCTTCAGGGTGCACGAGGAAAGTCTCGACTCTCGCGGGACGGATAGAGGAATTCGAGCACGACACGATTCCGTGAAGTCAACACAGCCCTGAGAGACACCGGGGTACGTGGCATCGGGCGGTCCGAGGAGACAGGTACCCCAAGAAGTCCGTTCTTATGAGCTCACCCAATGGTACGGGAGGAGGTCCCCTAGAAGGACTGGGTCCCTAGCTTGGGTGCACAGAATACAGAGGACGTGACCGTCCGTCCAAGAAATGGAAACTCGGTGGTCCTTTCAGTGTAGAAATTCGATCCTCAAGAATTTCGATGTCGAGTACACCGGAATTCCCCTCAGAAGTTTTGGAGACTTTGAAACATTCTCTCTCTCGTTCTCTAGTCTGTCTCTATCTCTGTGTGTGTCTCGTTTTCTCTCTCTCTCTCTCACGAGATTTCCTCTCTATATTTAACGAAGTCTCTCCCTTCTCGTCTCTCCACCCTTGTAAAGACCGTCCTCTCCCAGATCCGATAGAAGTCCAAGGGTGTCACAGGTAGGGTTCTTGTCCACTTCTTGGTTCGAGACCTCCGGTATCAGGGTGTCCTTCGGTCCCAACGACTCACAAGGTCTTCTCGACCCGTTCGGGTCGGAGGACAGGACCCGGGGTCGGGAGGGACTAAGGGACCAAAGACAGAAAGGGTGGAGTAGGAGTCTCCAAGGTGAACGATTTAACGAAGATACTTATAATCGAAGAGGGACTCTACGATGAGGGTCTCGTTTGTCGTTGGACGGGTCGTCCCTTCGGCGACCCCTACCAGGACACGGGGAGGGGGGGTGGTGCATGTATGTGACTGAATAAGTCCTCACTCGAGGTACAGGGAGAGGAGAAGACGAAAACACCCTACTTAAGGTGAGTATCCGAGACTCCTAGTGTGCAAAAACTACATCTAAGTGGAGGTTGTCCGAGTCGAAGGGTCCAGACGAAGCCATCGGTCACGGGAAACGGAGTCGTCACGTATGGGACTCGACTACCTTGTGGACCTCCTTACAGAAAGGAGGGGAAGGACAGGGAAGACCTTAGAACGAATCCAGAAGTTTGTTCTTTTACGTACTTTTGTTCGGACACTTCTCACCATATGGTACGTGGCCTTCCTCACCTTCTTTTGGGTGCGAAACAGTAGGACAGGGACCCTTTTTCGTTCCTTTCTTTCCCATCCTTATTACGGAACCGGAAGACGTTTGGTGAAGAGACATATACGAAGACAACAGGGTCTTCGTATGTTTATATTACATAATATAAACCCGACCCTTAAATTTAAGGTATTTTATAAAAAATTAAAGACCCTCCTTCAGTTGGGAATCAACAAGAACGAGTACAAAATAGTACTCAAAGTAAATTAGGTTTCACAACGAAGGATTAAATGTTAGAAAGACGCCTCCTTTGTACTTTCTACGAAGCATTTCGGCGAGACGTTCGTCCTACGTGTAAAGTCTTGTCTTAAACGGGGGACGAATTCATCAACGAATGGGAAGGTGGAGGACTCTAGTTCTTACTGAGTAAGCACATGTCTTACTTGGTCTGTTTCGTTGTAAAGATTACACGAGGTCTGGGACTTCCGTCTTTGGGAAACTCTTAACTTTAAGGGTAAAATAACGGTTGTTGTTAATCTGTCTTACAGGTAAGTCACCACTAGCGGGTCTCCTTTTGTTCGTCCTCGCCTGTGCTGACTTCACTGAATCGTCGTCGTCGTTCTCGAGAATTCTAATATTGGTTAGTAGTTAGGTCAGTTGAGGGAGTCTATGATTGAAGTAATGACTTCCCAGTAGTGCAAACACAACAGTCCCAAAAGAACTTTTCAGGAACCACCGATAAATACCCAGTGACCCTTTCATTCACAATTACAGACGGAACCTACGAAATCCTGACTGGGAAAAAAAAAAAAATTAAAAAATAAAAAAAAATTAAAATTTTAGAAATTAAGAATGTACGCAAGGGTTTGTACTTGGGGGGAGGGTGGAGGGAGGGGTGTTGTAGAGAGACCCAGTAGGGGTACGTGGTCGGGGTTCGTTCGACGTGGGATACAGTCTGTACCTGACCGCTAAGTTAAGAATGTACTGTCATATGTACAATATTAAGGGTAAGAGGGTTTAGTAGGGTGGGAGAGGGAGAGGGAGACTCAGGTTTTCAGACCATATGTGTAGACACAGAAAAAAGGACAGAACGTATGTCCCAGCAGTAACGGTAGAAGGATTTAAGGTATATATACACAATCATATGACATAACCACAAAAAGAAA